>CADCXT010006129.1:0-23489 GCA_902806775.1 Microtus agrestis | reverse complement strand
CTCCCAACACTTTCTATGTTTTCTGTCTTATTATTTTAATTCGTCTTCAAATTCTTTGCTTATATTTCTTCAATTCCCAAGCCCCTATTTTGCTAAAAAGTGTTTTTTGTTGAGGCTGGTCCTTGACAGAGAGTTCAAAACCAGCCTGAGCTGTGTGAATGCAGTCTTAGAAGGTGAGAGGCTGTGAAGTGGCAGACACTTTAACACCAGCACAGACAGAGCAGATGGACCTCTGTCTGCCTGAGTCCAGCCTGGTCTAAATATTGAGTTCCAGGACAGCTCTGTAGAGAGAAAAGAAAAAGAAATAGAAAAAAGGAACAACAACAAAGCAAAAGAAGAGGTGGATATGATTTAGCAGATTATAAAAGCGCTGGCCACCAACTCTGACAACCTGAGTTTTATCACTGACTCCACCATCCTACAACTCCCGTGTGTGAGCCATGACACAGGTAACACAGGTCTCATTTTCCTGCACTCACACCGGCGCACACATATAAAACAGATGAAAAATGATTTCTTAACTCTTTATTTTTCTTAAATCTTTACTTTTATTCAATATGCATTCATATCTTCTAATATTTGTGCCTGTGTACCTCGTGTGTGCCTCCTGTGTGCCTCGTGTGTGCCTGGTTGTCATAGAATCAGAAGCTGAAAATGTGAGCAGGTGTGGGAGCTGGGAACTGACCCCACATCCTCTGCAAGCATTCTTAGCCATCTCTCCAGCCACATAGAGAAGTTTACTGGTTGGGATACACAGGCTTCTCTCACCTGCTCTCTCCTCACTGCTCCTGATCACCATCATGTGTAGCATGAGGAGAAGATGGGTCCAGCGGTGGAGGGAACAGTGATGAAGTCTGCATCAGCCTGTTGGCAGGGACACTATGGTGCCTACTACAGTAGCTACTTTTTTGTTCCTCAACTTGACTATGTCTGGAATTAAGCAAAACCGAAACACTGAGGGTACACCTCTAAGGGACTTTTGTTTAATTTGAAGTAAGAAGGAAGATCCTCATCATTTTTTTGTTGTTGCTGTTTCTTTGTTTTTGTTTGTTTTCTTTCTCAAGCCAGAATTCCTGGCTGCTCTGGAATTCACTCTATAAACCAGGCTGGCCTTGAACTCAGAGATCTGCCTGACTGCGCCCAGAGTTCTGGGATTGAGGGTGTGAGCCATCACTTCTCATCTTGGTCTTGTGATGGGAAGACAAACCTTGAATCCAAATCATTTGAGTTGGAAAAGCCCCCCTCTAATCTGGGCCCCACCTTATGCTGGAAACCTAGGTAAAGTCAGGGAAGGAGGAAGCTTCTGATCTCTCCCTGCTTGTTTTTTGCTTGCGTGTAAGTCCATTCCTCCCCGGCATTAGAGTCTTCTTCTCCAGGGGATTCCATCACGCACTGAGGACCAGCCGAGACAGCCTCGGGGGCTGAGCAACTTCTGGACTCTTGGGTTTTTTCTTCATAGCCAGCTGTTGTTGGATTAGCTGGACCACAGCCTGTAAGTCATTCAAAGAAATACCTTCTCTTTCCCTATCTGTGCCTCTTTCTCTCTAGGTCTCTCTCTGTCTCTCTTTCTCTCTTTCCCTCTGTCTCTCTCTGTCTCTCTGACTCTGTTTCTCTCTGCTTCTCTAACTCTCAGTCTATAAATTCTGTTTCCCTAGAGAACCTTGATGAATACAGACACTGACAGCAGCAGAAGTAACAAGAGGCCGACAAAGGAGTGTGCCCAGGACAGACCACAAGGACAGAGACACCAAGGGACAGCTAAAGCAGAGAGAGGATGACAGTAGACAGAAAACTGTGCAAAAGAAAGAGCCAATAATGAGAAAGAAACAGCAGACCCCAGATGAGATCTGGATGCCACCAAGCTTCTAGAGTCAGGGCTCCTGGGGCTGGAGAGGCAGCACAGTGGGTAAGAGACACACTGCTCTTGCGGAGGACCCACAGCTCTGTAACTGACCACAACTCCAGCTCCTGGACATCTGGAGCCCTCTTTTGGCCTCCATGTGTACCTGCACTCACAAATGAACAAACACACATAGACACAAACATTTATACTTAATTAAAAACAAGGCAAAATATATCTTCCTTAAAGACACAAGGGTCCTGACACTCTAGGCCTGACAGCTGCAAACCCCACATGTGTGACAGATGACCTTGACAATGCTGCAGCTGAGGATGCAAACACCAGGGCTGCAACCCCTGTATGTGTGACAGGTGACCCTGACCATGGCTGCAGCTGAGGATGCAAACACCCAGAGCACTCCTCAGGGCTCTGACACCAGCATGTTATCTGTGGCTGCTGTCAATCAATCACTCCTGCTGGAAGCTGAGCATCTCATGGCTGTCAGGTGCTAGAGCTGCTGCCAGCTGAAGCCCAGAGCCAAGGCCAGGTGTGTACGGCTGTGACCCCAGGACTCAGTGCAGAGACAGAGGAAGGAGAGGAGAATCCAGGTCAGCCTCAGCTGCAGGGAGTGTAAAGCCCTGTGCAGCCAGGCAGGGAATTTTTAACCGCCCTGGAATGCTGGGCAGCCTGGGCCCTATTACCACAGGGTGTCCCAGAAGAAGTGACCACAAATTCCCAGGCCCGTGCTCACAGTCACGTCATCCTGAACACCTTCTCCTTCATTCCCATGGATTTTTGGTGTAAGACTGCGATATTTGTAGGATTAGTGATGGGTAGAAACTTACCCAGGGTCACTGGATCACAGAGACAAACCCTGAAGGAGTTGGTCTGCTCCTAAAGCCAGGTGAACTCAAAAGGAGACCTCCAGACTGAGACATCGCTGTGGGAAGCGCTAGAGTGACCTGGGGGAAGTGGAGACTGGGGTGCATTAGAACTTCTACTGAAGAGGTCACTCTCGCTTCTCTTGTGTTTCTGGATTTCTTTTGTACAATCTCTGTGCTGTGGTACAGGTTTGTGAGCTCTGAGTTCTAAACGTCTTAGTGGTCAAGAGCATCTAAGGGGCTTGGAAGAACTATGCATCTCACAGTGGGACCAGAGCCTGGCAGGTTCCCTCAGTGGCCTACCCCTGAGGGTGTGTAAAATGCTAGTCCAGGGGCTGGAGAGGTAGCTCAGCTGGTAGGGTGCTCTTTAGAGGATCCAGGTCAATTCCCAGCTCCTTCCTTGGGTGTTCTCAATTACCTACAACTCCAGCTCCAGGGATCCGATGCTCTCAGGGCCTCGGCTGGAAACTGCACACATGAGGCATAGACTCACAAAAATATACACATCTACACATAAGTGAAATAAAAATAAATCTCTATACGGGTTTGTTTTTATTGTGTATTTAAGTACATATGCCACTCAGGAAGTCTCACCTGCAGTTCCTCAGCCTCTGAGGCCCCCTTGTGGCCAAAATATGACACAGCAGCCAGCTCCCAGCTAGGCACCTGCCCATTGATTTCCCTGTTACACCCTTTGCAGAGCTTTGGCAGAGGTGTGACCAGGACTCCCCTCTTCCTCTCCTCACTCCCACATCCTCTTCTGCACAGACAGCCTCATTCTGACCCAAACGACCTCCACCTACTCCTTATCCACCCTCAAAACACCCCAAAGCTCTTTTCTCTCTCCATCCATCACCACCCACCCTCTCCACCCCTCCATCTTGTCCTCCATTGTCCCCTCACTCTGCAGTCCCCTCCCTCCCACAGCTCCCAAAAGGACTGATGGGGAGGAAGGCTGGACACTGTGCCCAGCCTGAGCATCTGTAGGAGGACACGCTGGTGCAGATGCTGTGCACATCTCACTCTGTGCGACCAGGAATCCAGCTATCCCACGACAACAGTTTCTACTATACAAGGGTCAGTAGAATTACTAAATAAAATTACTACTTTGTCCAGGACAGTTAAATTTTTCTGTAACAACAAATACACATTCTCGTCCACTTATATCCATCACAACTCAGTGTTGTCTTGTTGGTGACAAGGCAGCCATACACACTACACAAATCAGTGAACACCATGGGGTTACAATAAAACTTTATTTGTAAATACTGAAATTGGAATTTCATCTTTTCACATAGTACAAAGTACTGTTTGACATTTGACATTAAATATAATCATGAGTTCACAGGCCACAGAAAACAGTCAAATTCAATTTGTCTCTCAGTTATTTTTTCAAACTCTCACTTGTAGAAACACAATTATTAATAAACTCACAACATAATAAAAAGGAAATGTTTTTAAAGTTTATTTATTTACATTTTATGTATGAGTGCTGTCTTAGTTAGGGTTTCTACTGCTGTGATGAAAAACCATGACCCAGGGCTGGAGAGATGGCTCAGTGGTTAAGAGCACTGGCTGCTCTTCCAAAGGTCCTGAGCTCAATTCCCAGCAACCACATGGTGGATCACAACCATCTGTAAAGAGGTCTGGTGCCCTCTTCTGGCCTGCAGGCATAGACACAGACAGAATACTGTATACATAATAAATAAATCTTTAAAAAAAAACTCCAAAAAAAAAAGAAAGAAAGAAAGAAAGAAAGAAAGAAAGAAAGAAAGAAACACCATGACCCAAACACAGCATTGCTGTTCAGCACTGAAAGAAGTCAGGACAGGAGCTCACACAGGGCAGGATCCCAGATGTAGAAGCTGACACAGAGGTCATGGAGAGGAGCCGCTTCCTGACTCAGCCTGCTGTCCTAGAGAACCCAGGACACCGGCCCAGGGCTGTCCCTAGCCGCTCTGGACTAGGTTCTCCCTCACTAATCACTATTGAGAATGTGCCTTACTCCTGGATCTCAAGGAAGCATTTCCTAAAATGAGGCTCCTTCCTCTCTGAAGACTCTAGCTTATGTCAACCTGCCACACAAAACCAGCCAGTGCTGCTGACCCCTTGTCAACCTGACACACAAACCATCACTATTCAGCCACAACCCTTCCGTTCTTATTCCTTCCCAAGATCTCACATGGAAATCATAAATAATTTTAAATGTCCAGTCTTTACAAGTTCAAACATAATAAAATTTCAGTCTCTTTACGATATCTATTCTCTCTAAAAGTCCCAAAATCTCTTTAAAAGTTCATCTATCGGATTCTTTAAAAATCAAAAGTAGGAAGCCGGGCAATGGTGGCACACGCCTTTAATCCCAGCACTTGGTAGGCAGAGGCAGGCGGATCTCTGTGAGTTCAAGACAGCCTGGTCTACAGAGCTAGTTCCAGGACAGACTCCAAAGCCACAGATAACCCTGTCTCAAAAACCAAAAAAATAAAATAAAATAAAATCAAAAGTAGGCCAGTTGGTGGCCTTTAATACCAGCACTCAGGAGGCAGAGGCAGGCAGATCTCTGTGAATTGAAGGTCAGCCTAGTCTACAGAGCTAGTTCCAGAATACCTAGGGCTGTTACACAGAGAAACTCTGTCTTGGAAAAGGAGATAGATAATAGAGATAGATAGATAGATAGATAGATAGATAGATAGATAGATAGATAGATAGATAGACAGACAGACAGACAGACAGACAGACAGACAGACAGACAGACAGACAGACTCAGCAGTATAAAAACTCACTGTCGAATTGTCTGGGACTCACTCACCACCTCCTGGACCCCTGCGAAGGGCTATGGTCTCTTCTCCAGCTCTGCCCTCTGCAGCTCACACAGCTCCTCTTCCAGGCTCTGGCTGCTCCACTCACTGCTGCTGCTGTTCTTGGTGATCTTCCATGGTGCTGGTGTCTCCAAAACACCTGGGCTGCACTTCCACCAATGGCCTCTCACAGGGTCTCATGGTGCCAAACCTCAAATCCTTGTCATGAGCCCTTCAGTCCTGGGCCTCCACTGCCATGGAGGCTGCACCTTCCCAGTGGCCTCCCCTGGCCTCTCACAGTGCAGAACCTCACCTGCTCTCCATGACCCCTTCATGACCTCAAAACCAGCACCACCCAGGTGACGCTCACATGTTACCAAATCCACATTGGAACTGTTTGCACAGCTGGCAGTTGACAAAAAGCAAGAAGCTTTTTGAGAGAACTATGCCCAGTTTCCCAAATATTGTCTATAAATGTTTGTTTACATTTAAAAGGGGATAAGCTATGGAGATGGATACTCTGCATTGCTATGGATCTTGCTCTATTGATACAAATTTAAGGTCAATTTTGTAATATTTCTGCTCTTGGTTAAGGTATTGTGTTTGTACAGCTCATTTTAAAATGTAGTGTATAATTAAGGCATATAACTTAGCAGATAATCATCTATAATAGTCAAGCCTGTAGTCATGTTGGTTAGGTTTTCTAAATATATAGAGATATATTTCAGTTAGATAAGTATTCTTCAATTCTTTCAGAGACATTCAGAATATGGCATTTAAATGTTCTAAGAGCTAAGGACTTTTCATGAGAATGAGACACATCTGCACTTAGAAGCATCAAAAGCTTCAAGAGGAAGACTGGAAACAAAAAGGCTCCGTAAGGAGTTTGCTAGCCATTTGGGCAAGAGATTGCTCTTGCCTGGACTGCTTGATGTTATGCTGTGTGAATTGGACATGCAGAACCCACAGAAAAATGACTGCTAAAGCTTCCTAAGGAAGGTGAGATGATCCTGCAGGGTTCCTGCTTCATGAAAGAGTCTGCCAGACATTCTGCAGGACACAGAAGAAAGTGACTGACAAACTGCTAATACAGGCAAAACTGTCTTTGAAATTTCCTGCTTCGTGGGAAATCTGCTAAATACTATGGGCCTGTGGACTGAAGATGGATGCCCCAGTGATACAGAAGACCTTTGGGTGACTGTCCATGCAGTGATTTGTCTCTGTCAATTTTACAGTATTGGAAGTTGCTTACAATGCACTTTCTGCTTACTTAGGTAATATTATATCCTTAATGGAGTTGAAGAATAGATAGTTATAATTATAGTTTTCCTTAGTTATAAAACACAGAGTAGATATAAATATTGTAACTGTAATTCTTGCTTGATAACTGTTTGTTATGCTTAATTTTACTATGTTAAAGTTAAAACCTTCCTTTTTATTTAAACAGAAAAGGGGAAATGGTGTAGGAGGTTCATTTGTCTATGTGTTGCTTTTATTGCTTAATGAATAAAGAAACTGCTTTGGCCTATAGCAAGGCAGAACTTAGCTAGGTAGGGAAAACTAAACTGAATGCTGGGAGAAAAAAGGCAGAGTTTGGAGAAGCAATGAAGCTGCCACCAGAAACAGACATGCCGAAACTTTGCCAGAAAGGCAAAGTCACATAGCAAAACACAGACTAATGGAGATGGATTAGTTTAGGATATAAAAGTTAGCCAGAAATACACTTAAGCTATTGGACAAACAGTATTGCAAATTATGTGGTATCTGGGTGATTATTTCAGGAGTCTGGGTGGCTGAGAAACAAACAAGCAGCCTCCATATAACAAAGACCAATGCTCATGATATCACCTGTAAACAGAGACTTTGCCTCTTCACTCAGGATCGTGTCTTCACAGCCTGGTGCTTACACTCAGACTCCTAGGGTTTTTTTCCCAGATGATCATCTGTGACTCCAGGTGCTTGTGTTTACACAGATCTTAATTCTATAGTCCTGAGATTGTCCATGTGGACCTGGGTCATTGTCTCAGCACAGTAAACCCCTACTCCATGGGAAGAGACCCCTGTGGAGACCAAATACAGCAGGGCACTGACCCTGTCTACACTCCACGTTTCCCTGTGTGCACACACTTCCATGGTACAATTGCTTTAGGGAATAAACCACAGTAAGTAAGAGTTAAGAGTAACTAAATATAAAAGAGAATAAAATGATAGTATGGCAGAAGTTACATAACATGTGATCATTTCTCTCATCTCTCTCTCTCTCTCTCTCTCTCTCTCTCTCTCTCTGACCTTTGCTCTGACTTTATGAGCTGATGAGATAGGGAGATGATTGCACAGACTTGTAGGACACTGGAATTGATAACAGTTGGCTTCTGAGTTCCTCAGTCATGTACAGTGTGGATAGAGGGTGATTCTCAGGACACAGTAAACACTGAATATTCTAGGTTGCATATGGTTCAGTAATGTGGAGAAAAATTAAATTTATTAATTTTTTGTTTCTCTGAATTTTTTTACTTTATGTCTTCAAATCGCAGCCACACATAACTGGAGTAGAAAGGGAAAGCAGAGGTGAGCAGGACCTCCTTCCTGCAGGGAGAGTCACATATGACACAGTGTGTCAAAGTGCTTAATCAGAGCAGTAAAATCTCCAGTCTCCTACAGATGCAGGTGTCCACAGCAGCCCCGCAACCTCCAGGACTCCGATAGCACCTGTTTCCGTGAACATCCATTTTTAAGTGCTGTATTTTACCTGGAATCTTCACGCTCTTACGTTTCATCCTGACTAACCTGAGGACCTTTTGGCCTCAGGCGGCTCAGAGACACCATGACACACAGTGCTCCATCCCACAGCACAGGGCTCAGGCAAATCTTAGTCCCCGGAGGGTGAGGTCTGGGTGGGGAAGCCCAGGGCTGGGGATTCCCCTGTCCCCAGTTTCACTTCTCCAGCGCCTAATCTGGGTCTGGTCCTTCTGCCCTGACACTTTGACAACTTGGCGGTTCTCACCCCCATTGGGTGACGAGATTCCGGGGAAACAACCAGCGTCGCCGCGGTCACCGGTTATAAAGTCCACTCAGACCGTGGACTCAGAGTCGCCCCAGAGCTGAGATGGGGGCGGTGGCCCCGCGCACGCTGCTCCTGCTGCTGGCGGCCGCCCTGGCCCCGACCCTGACCCGCGCGGGTGAGTGCGGGGTCGGGAGGGAAACCGGCTCTGCGGGGAGGGCGGGGGCGGCACCGGGGAAGCCGCGTCCCCGCGTGGCCCAGCCGGACCCTCCCGCCCCTTCTCCACCCGCGTCCCGAGCCCCGCGCCCTGCTCCCCTCCCGGCCCGCGCTCCTGCCCGGGGTCCCGGGAGCAGGGTCGGGGTCTCACCGCGCGCCGCCCCCAGGCTCGCACTCGCTGTGGTATTTCCACACCATCGTGTCCCGGCCCGGCCTCGGGGAGCCCCGGTTCATCTCTGTCGGCTACGTGGACGGCACGCAGTCCGTGCGCTACGACAGCGACGCGGAGACTCCGAAACTTGAGTCGCGGGCGCCATGGGTGGAGCAGGAGGGGCCGGAGTATTGGAAGAGGGAGACACAGATCGCCAAGAACCACGAGCAGGTTTTCCTAGAGAGCCTGAAGACCCTGCTCGGCTACTACAACCAGAGCGAGGGCGGTGAGTGACCGGGGTCGGAGGTCACGATCCCTCCAAGTCCCTACGCACGGGCCGGAGTACCCCCGGGTCCCAGGTCCGAGGTTCGGGAGGAGAGCGGGGACCGGACCCGGTTTCCCTTTCGGTTTAGAGTCCGCGGGAGGCGGTGGCGCGGGCGAAGGGGGCGGGGTGGGTGGGCGGGGCTGACTGGAGTGGGCGGGGCTGACCGCGGGGTCCCTGCAGAATCTCACACCGTCCAGTGGACCTATGGCTGTGAGGTGGGGTCGGACGGGCGCCTCCTCCACGGGTACACTCAGGACGCCTACGACGGTAGCGATTACATCTCCCTGAACGAGGACCTGAAGACGTGGACGGCGGCGGATACGGCGGCGCAGATCACCTGACGCAAGTGGGAGCAGGCTGGGGAGGCAGAAAGACAGAGGCCTACCTGGAGGGCGAGTGCATGCAGTACCTGTGCAGATACCTGGAGAACGGGAAGGACACACTACTGCGCACAGGTGCGGGGCCGCGGGCAACTCCTCCCTCTGCCCTCGGGCTGGGCTCTGTCCTGAGGAAGAGGAAACCCTCACTGGGATCATGCCCCTGTCTCTGAGGGCAGACAGGGTCCCTGGGTCTCCTGATCCAGCATGGCAGGGACTGCACTGACCTCCCAGGGCTCAGCCTTCTCCCTGGACAGTTCCACATCTGTCTCAGGAGGGAAGAGAGAGGATCCCGACATCACCAACAGTGGCTCCTTCAGTCTGCAGCCACTGTCAGCTGCAGCCATGGCCTCTCCCAGGCCGGGTTCTCTGCCCACAGCCAGTGTCTGTGAACACTGAGTCCTGTCATCTGAGTGTATCAGCCCTTACACACCAGAACCGGAGTCTCCTTCACCTGATGGGAGACATGGACGCCCCTACCCTAGGGTGCTTCCCCAGTTTCTAGAACTTTCCAAAGAATACATTCTCCCAGATTCATGTGTGTCAGGTTTGTATCCTTCTCACACCCCGATTCTATCTCTTCCTAGATGGGGTGCCCTGGACAAATAGTAAATTGTGGGTGGTTTTTTTTTCTTTTATTTTCTTCTCTTCCTCTCTCTCTCTCTCTTCTTGTTGTTGTTGTCATTTTGCTTTAAGTTTTTCTTCCTCACTGGGATGGTATTCCTTCTCTCCCTCCCCTATGTTATCATGTAAATCAGTCTCCACCGGTGCCCTGGGGACTCTGGATAGTGAGACAAGTTAAGTCAGGGTTCCCTTTAAATAAGAAAGATTCCTGGGACCTTAGACTATTTTCAGCCAGAATTAACCATCCAAAGACCCCTGCTCTCCCTCTGACCCAACAAGTTACAGTGTGGCCCTAGTAAACTAGGAATTGAGCTTCCTCAGAGACAGGGTCTTCTGCAACTCCAGGACTGGAGTGACAGGGAAGATCCACACACCCTGTGAGTACCGCTGTGTCCCAGTGACTCCTGCACCGGGCTCCACAGCACACTTCAGGGATCCTGGGTGACCATACCTGGTATCTTATCCCCCAGAGGCAGGGGTTAGGAAGTCATTTTTTCTGGTTGAGTGTCACAGGTTCACAACAATTGTTCCACAAGTTTTGTGATGGCTGTTCACTTGGTTTGACAGTTAAACTGGTCAGCAAGAAGGCCACAGTGCTTGTTTCCCAAAGGTGGCAGCAGGAGTTGGTGGCGCCCTTCATGTAGCCCGATCATCTTAATTTCGTGTTCCTGTAGGAATTTAATCACAAAATAAATCAATTAATTTCCTTTCCTTCATCCTTTTCCTACCTAACTTACGCTATAGAACATCACATAAGAAGACCATGTTGACCTGCTGGCTCATGTGGATTCCCTCTTAGCTTCTGAGTCTTCTCAGGAAACGGTGCAGTTCTGTGATGAGGGGACCAGCTCTACCTGCAGGTCACTAGTGTGATGACAGAAGTGTTCAAACAGACACATAGTTCAGTGTCATCATTGATTTAACTTTGTCTTTGCAGATTTCAGTTTACCTTGTTGATTGTGGGATTTCGTTAATCTTTCACACAGATCCCCCAAAGGCAGACGTGACCCATCATCCTGGATCTAAAGGTGATGTCACCCTGAGGTGCTGGGCCCTGGGCTTCTATCCTGCTGACATCACCCTGACCTGGCAGAGTGAGGAGGAGGAACAGACTCAGGACATGGAGCTAGTGGAGACCAGACCTTCTGGGGATGGAACGTTCCAGAAGTGGGCATCTCTGGTGGTGCATTCTGGGGAGGAGCTCAAATACACATGCCATGTGCACCATGAGGGGCTGCCTGAGCCCCTGACCCTGAGATGGGGTAAGGAGGGAGTGGGTGCAGGGCTGGGGTCAGGGAAAGCTGTAGCATTCTGCGGACCCTGAGCAAGGTCAGGGCTTAGAGCTGGGGTCATGACCCTCACCTTCCCTTTCTGTCCATCCATTCCCAGAGCCTCCTCAGTGCACGGTCCCCATCATGGCAGTCATTGCTGGTCTGGTTCTCCTTGGAGCTGTGGTCATTGGAGCTGTGGTGGCTGTTGTGATGAAGAGGAGAAACACAGGTAGAAAGTGCAGGGTCTGAGTTCTCTCTCAGCCTCTTTTAGAAGAATCTCTGCCTAATTAATGGGAAACACATCCACACCCTCATTGCTGCTGTCTCTAACCCGGGTCTGCTGTCAGTTCTGGAAACTTCCTAGAGTCGGGGATTTCCCTGGTCTCTCACAGCTTTTCTTCTCACAGATGGAAAAGGAGGGAACTATGCTCCAGCTCCAGGTAAGAGTGGTGGGCAGGATTGTCCCTGAGGCCTGTGGGGTGAAGCTGATGTATTTGGGGAACTCTGGCAGTACATAATAGCTCCTGCAGTAAATCTTCTAGGGGCCAAAATTTTACCTTCCCATGAATACATATATTTTTACCCCAGACAGGGACAGTTCCCAGAGCTACGATGTGTCTCTCCCAGACTGTAAAGGTGACATTCTGGTGGCCTACTTGGGGAGGGGCAGAGTGGACATGATTGGGTTTCAGGGACTCCCAGAATCACCTTTGAGTGAGTGGTGGGTTGTGGGGATGTTGTCTTCACAGTGATTGTTCATGACTCTTGTTCTGTAGCGTGAAGACAGCTGCCTGGTGTGGATGCAGTGACAGACGATGTGTTCAGGTCTCTCCTGTGACATCCAGAGCCCCCCAGTTCACTCTCAGCAATAGTGTCTTATGTTCCCTGTGATCCTGTGGGCTCAGTGTGAAGAACTGGGGAGCGCAGCCCACCCCTGCAAACTAGGACACTGTCCCTGCACTGCCCTGTTCCCTTCCACAGCCAACCTTCCTGTTCCTGCAGACGAGAGGGGACATCTCCATCCTGTCTCCTCCATGCTGCCCCGAGCTTCAGCTCTGACTTCCCCACTGAAAATAAGAATCTGAATGTGAACTTGATTGTTAATGTCCTTGATCTCAAAGGTTGATTGGTGGTAAAATGAAGGATTGAGGTAGAGTTTATTGAGGAAATAAATGGCAGCATGGAGAACCTCCCAGAATCTGTGTTCACTGTGCTGTGTGCATCTGGTGGGACAGAATGGGGCTGTGGGAGCTGAGTGAGAACAGGGCTGTGCGTTGTTGGCATTGACAAGGTCACTCCTCAGCTCTGTCCCCTCCTGGCTCTGTTCTCTTCATCTCTTAGAACCACATGCTGACATCTGTTAAACAGGGACACTGGGATGGCCTGAGCCTCGTCCTGTCCCTGGGATTATGAGCCGCCAGGGCTGCTGTGACAGTCAGGGCTGCTGTCTTGGATGTGACTCTTTCCCCTGTCTTCTCTGTTAATTTCTTGTCTCTTTAGCTAGTATGGAGGACTAGGCCTGTTCTTGTTCCTGTGAGTGGTGTCTGCCTCATTATCCTGTGGGGTCCCTGAGTGACAGCATTAAGAGGTGTTTTCCATCCTTGTCCCCTCAAGGCCCAACTAGGTTCCTGCACTCAGGAGACTGTGGGATGAGAACATGAACTTCAGTCTCCTGAGCTCCTGCCTCCCCTCAGGCCCCTCCCTGAAGGTTCTCTCCTTCTTTCCCATCTATCAGAATCTAACCCGGGTTGTAGGATGGGCAGAGAGGAAGGATCCACAGGGTCTCATCTCAGATCTGTCCTGTGTTCTGCCCAGGTCTCCTCTCCCTCTCTGCCTCTGGGAATCCTGGTGCTGCCTCCAGTGGAGACTCGAGGATTTACAGGCTGAGTCTACTTTAAATTTATGTTTATTAAAAAACGTGATCCAGGTGGCACACGCCTTTAATCCCAGCACTGGGGAGGCAGAGGCAGGCTGATCTCTGTGAGTTCGAGGCCAGCCTGGTCTACAAGAGCTAGTACCAGGACAGGCTCCAAAGCTACAGAGAAACCCTGTCTCGAAAAACTAAAAAAAAAAAAAAAAAAAAAAAAAAACATGATCCAGGGACTGGAGTGATGACTCAGAGCTTGAGAGCACTTGCTGCTCTTGCAGAGGACCCAGGTTCAGATCCCAGCACCCATCTGATGGCTCATAACCAGTCATAACTCCTGTTACATGACATCCAATGCCCTTGTGGACACCACGCAAATACATGGTGCAAACACTACTAGCAAAAAAAAAAAAAAAAAAAAAAAAAAAAACCTCATAAATGCAAAATTCATAAATTAAAATAAACTATTGTGGGGAATGCTGGAGATGGAAATTTCTTCATTCCCTGCTCCAGGTTCCAGCCTCTGCAGTTTTCTCTTCTAGCTTTGTGACGTCCAGTCAAGAGTTCCAGTAGCCTTAGCAGAGATGTCTGATGACCAAGGAGGTGATGATCTCGGTCATGGTGCTGCCATCTTTGTCTTGTGAGGGATGATGGGTCCCAGTGTTGACCACAGATAACATTCATACACAATAAGTATATGAGGAATGAAGAAAAATTAAAAATGAAATATAAGATTGCTTGTCAAGAAGAGAGATGAAGGGAAAATGGTGGGACTTTCTGAGGGAAAAGGTCAGGTGACTGTGACCTCAGTGTGAGGGGACCTGGAGCTGCACGTGACACCCCAGCACTTGGCCTGAGGTTGATTTAACAAAGGGAGCTTCTGTAGACAAAGGAGGTGACTATGAATTTTCCTCTGGACTGAAACATCCCTGCTGGAGCCAGGAGGAGCTGATGAGGCTCAGGAAACACAGGAAGCTACAGGTTCACGGAGCTGACACAATGTAGTGCTTCCCTCTCAGGGTTAAACCAGCTGCAGTTCCTAAGGGAGAGGAGACTGTGGAGTGGAGCTGCTGGGAGCTGTGCAGGGGACTGCAGTGGTGCAGCTATGTGAGCGGACTTTCACACTGGGGGGGATGTCAGTGGTTATCCCCGACTCACCCAGGCTCCTTCCTGTTAGGGACCAGTGAGCTCAGGGCTCACCGAGCTGACTGTGGATGGATGTCTTCCTTGGTCAGCTGTCACTGTCTCTATCTGGGGAGGAGGAAATCCACTCCTCAAGCAGGGGACACAGCTATGTTAGTTGTTTAAGTAAATTGTTCTATCATCAATAAATCTCAGAAGTCAGATATTGGGGTAAAACCTGATAGGTCAAGAAAGCAACAGAAGAAAAACCAGCTGATCCAATCTCTCTCCATGCTTCCCACATTGATATCCCCATGAATCTTTATAGGCCCCGCCCTACTCTTTTCTCTGCCTCTCTATCTTATTGTATCCTGGGTCCTCCAAAACCTCTATGGCTAATTCCAGACAGCTGGTTGTTGACTCCGCCCCCTGACTCAAGGATAACTTTATTAACAGTTTTGAGTTTCACAGTACAGTCATATATCCCTCGACATTTTCCCCTCTGTCCACATAAAAAGGAAAAGTTTTAACTCTAACATAGTGAAACTACGTCCAATAAGAACAATAATCAGGTAGGAATTACATTTACATGTGGTGGTGGTGGCACACACCTTTAATCCCAGCACTCAGGAGGCAGAGGCAGGCGGATCTCTGTGAGTTTGAGGCCAGCCTGGTCTACAGAGTGAGTTTTAGGGCAGGCTCCAAAGCTGCAGAGAAACCCTGTCTCAAGACAAAACAAAACAAAAAACAAACAGAATTACATTTACAATGTCCAATCCATCTGTATTTGAAAAATTCTGAGAAATTACTCTATTATCTATCATACCTTAAAGTTTTATACATAAACCACTTTCTAATATAACTTGTATTACTATCCTAGAACTATTTTTTTAGACCTTAGACATTTCTAAGATAACCATCTCAACCTCATAAACTTTATATCTCTTTTCTAAGTTTCTTTTCTGAATTTGGTAACAACGAAAATGGTTTGACTCTCTGGTTTTTATCCCCATAAGAGACACGAAAGAACAAACATTGCCTGAATATTCAGGAAGTGTGGCACAAACAACTTCCTTTTGTTGTTGTTTTGTTTTGTTTTATGTTTTGAGACAGGGTTTCTCTGTGTAGCCCTGGCTGTCCTGGAACTCACTTTGTAGACCAGGCTGGCCTTGAACTTCTGTCCCACAGCAGGTGACTCCTCTGACATGTTACAGAGATTTGGATTTCCGTTTAACAAGCATGATTGGGTTTAGAGAAGAAGAGAGACACACTCCAACTCAAAAGAGAGCTTTAATTTTTAATTGAATTGGGATTACAAAAACACCATTTGCCTTATATGTCTGTAGAGAATATAAAGACAAACATCTGGGAAGATTTATGAGAATTTCTTCTATTGGATTTGTGCTATCCCATCATGTCAATTACTCTCTCCCTTGAGGGTTCATCCTTCTTCTTCAGATGTCTCATCTGTCCAGTGGTCTTCAGATTCCTTAATTGGATGCTTGCTTTTATTCTCCTCGAAAGAAAAACCAAAACCCTTCTTCAAACCTAACTTCAGGGAGTTCCCATTTTTGGCAGGTTTTGTCTGATCAAATGAATGGCGTTTGTCAGTCTAATAAGTTAATTTAGACCCAATGACCACAATGTTTGTTGGACTATCACCTCTCATAATCAAGAGGTTTCTCCTGTTCAAATCAAAAGTTGGCCATTCTTGATGAAATCCACAGCTTTCTTCCCCTGTGGAAACAAACGCAGAACCCTTTCCCCAACCTAATACACACCCTGGTTTCCATTCTGAGGTCAACACATCTTTATTCAGCCTGACTTAACTCAGCAGTTGTTTCTGTTACCCGCTGTCTCTCCGCAGCTGACATCACTTTCTCGTTAGCATTTAAAATGTTACAGGTAACAGAGCATTGTGTGATCTGTCTCTGGGTCTTTATCACTCCTTTCTGTTTATTAAGCAGAGCTCTTAAAGTGTGATTAGACCTTTCTATAACTGTTTGTCCTGTAGGGTTGTGTGGTACACCTGTAATATGCTTTATGTTGTAATATGCAAAACCTTGTTTCATTTTACTAGATACATCTGCTGCAGCACTGTCTGTCTTAATTTGTACAGATATCCTCATGATGTAAGTGTAATTACGGAACCAGCCTTGTCAGAACTCAGACCAGTTGCCCATGTCAACCCTGAACATGTATATGATATGGTGCACATGCTGCCATTTTCCAACCTTGCAAAATGAAACACATCCATTTGCCAGATTTCATTTCTTTGGGTACCTTTTGGGTTACTTCCTGAAGGTAATGGAGTTTGGTTATACAAAGAACAAGTAGGACCTTTTATTATAATTTCCTTGGCTTGTTGCCAAGTGACAGAAAAAAAAACATTATTAAACATTTTCTGGTAACATGGTGTTTTTATGAAATTCTGAGGCTTCTAGTACATTCCCTGTTAACTGCTGCTCAGTTTCATCATTACCTGTGCTAGAGAGCCTGGAAGACTCTTATGGGATCTGATGTGTGTTACATACAAGGGATGATTTCCATATCTGATTACTTGTTGTAACTGAATAAATAGCAAAGATAATTCTAAATTATCTGGAATAAGCTCAGTGGTTTCAATATGTAAAACAACTCTTTCTGGATATTGAGAGTTAGTAACTATATTAAGAGGTTCAGGGAAATCTCATAATACCATAAGATTGGCATACGGCTCTGACTTTTTAACTGAATCACAAGGGCTTTGAGAAACTTTACTTATTTTTCCGGACATATATGCCTTTCCTGATTTATTTGTATCAGTATAGAATGTAAGGGCCCCCGAAATTCATGTCCTTTTTAATATATAAAGGAGAATCCAATTAGTTCTTCTTATAAACTGAAGTCTCCTACCTTGTGGATATTGTTGTTAATCTCTCCCAAAAAATTACTGCAAGCTCTTTGCCAATGCCCATTTTCTGCCCCTACTGAGGCAATTTCACCATCGGTAAAAGGTACCACAGTTTCAGCTATGTCTTTCTACTAATTGATGGAGTCTCACTTTTCCTTTCAGAATCAATTCAGAAAACTTGTCTACATAGATCTTTATTTATTTACTTAATTTGTGTGCTAAAAATATCCACTAATAATAACAAAATATTATCTTCTGCTTAAGAATTCCTTTATAGCAATGTGGTACTGGCACACACCTTTAATTCCAGCACTAGGGAAGCAAAGGCATGTGAATCTCTGTGAGTTCAAGGCCAACCCGGTCTAACAGAACAAAATACAAATGAGAAAGAGGAGAAGGAAGAGGAGGAGAAGGAGAAAAAGCAGAAGAAGAAGCAGAAGAAGAAGAGAAGAAGAAGAAGAGGAGAGGAGGAGGAGGAGTTTCTTTATAAAAGTGAGTAGAAGGTAGAATGGCTGGGATACAATCAAGGTCTGGATCCAAGTTATCCACATGTGCATCCTGTAATCTTTTTTCTACCAAAGCCAATTCTCTCTCAGTCTCAGGTGATAGTTTTTTTTTTTGGATTATTTAAGTCTTTATCACCTCGTAAGGTTTGAGATAAATTAATTAGATCTTGAGTAATTAATCCAGTTATGGGCTGTAGCCAGTTAATATCTCCCAGCAACTTCTGAAAATCATTAAGAGTTCGTAATTGAGCTCTCCTGATTTGTACTTCCTGTGGCTGAATTTTCTGTAAACCTATCTTATATCCTAGATAATCGATAGAATCTCTTCTTTGTATTTTTTTTCAGTAACAATTTGTAATCCCTAACAAATCAAAATTCTCTTTACTTCATCAAACACTTTTTCTAAGGTATCTGCATCTGAAACATCCAGTAAGGTATCACATATAATGATAATTTTTAGATTGAGGAAACTGTTTATGATTTAGTTCTCATGGCTGTTGTACAAAATATTGACATAAAGTGGGGCTGCTTAACATTACTTGTGGAAGAATTTTCCATTGACCCCTTTCAACACATTGAGCTTTATAATACGTAGGCACCACAAAGCCAAATTTTTCTCCATCCTGTTTTGTTTTTGGTTTGGTTTGGTTTTTATTTTTGAGACAAGGTTTCTCTGTAGCTTTGGAGCATCTCTTGTAACTAGCTCTTGTAGACCAGGCTGTCCTTGAACTCACAAAGATCTGCCTGCCTCTGCCTCCCAAGTGCTGGGATTAAAGGTGTGAGCCACCACTGCCCGGCTTTCAGAAGCATTCTTTATTTTATGATTTTTTTCTGAGACTGGAGGAATGTTAATCTGTGTTTTCCATAGCTGCAATAATCATCCCCCCATCAATTCATGGCTACATTAAGCACATATGGCTTTAATTTTCCTATTTAAGCTGAGCAGTGATGGCAGTGGTGTCAGGGCTCCAGGGACAGAGCCTGGACAGTTTCCAGCCTTGTGTGCGGCAGGAGAGGACACAGGAGCACCCTGAAGGCAGGATGTGAGATCCTAAAGTGTCCGGTTCCCTTGATGCCTGGGTCCCTGTTGAAACAGGGAAAACGTCACCCATAAGAGTTTTGTCCTATGAACCTCGTGCGTGTGTGAAGATTGTGGAATGTGCAGGTGACTTGTCAGTGTGAGTCCGTGTGTCTGTCCACTCCTTCCCAGTCACCTCTCACACCACAGTCGTCCCTGTTTGCATTTTCCCACACAGGCCCTCTGTCCTCAGTGTGGAGACACAGCCTGTCCTGAAGGGGGCTCACCAGAGCCTCTGTCCTGAGTGTGGGGACACAGCCTGTCCTGAAGGGGGCTCACCAGGGCCTCTGTCCTCAGTGTGGGGACACAGCCTGTCCTGAAGGGGGCTCACCAGGGCCTCTGTCCTGAGTGTGGGGACACAGCCTGTCCTGAAGGGGGTTCACCAGGGCCTCTGTCCCACAGCAGCGGGAAGCTATGCAGAAAACAGGTTAGCGTCCCAGATCATCCTTCTCCTACATTATATGGCAGAGTTCTGAGCGACCTACAAGGCACAAGACCATCAGATGGTGGTCACCTGGCCTTTTGATAGTGAGAGAACCTGACACCATCCTAACAAGTGGTCAGGATGTACTAATGTCGTTCTGCTCCTTCCATTGTAATTTAGGAAGTCGCCTGGAGGAGAGATGTTTTTCAGTCTACATGACATGTAGAGTCATCCCCCTCTACAGAGACTTTTTCCCAGCCTGCTCCAGCAGAGCGCTCCCAGCCACAGAACACGGGGAGCTTCATCCATCAGAACTGAAGCTGAAGCAAGGGGAACAGGGCGTGTTTCTCTATCAGGAAGAGGTGGAAGTTCACCTCACCACCCCACCCCGGTCACCACCAACGCTGCCTGCTGCAGAGATTCCTGGGGTCACACTTGTTATGGAAAGGCTGTGGGGTGACAGAAAGAAGTAAAGGAGACATCACTGAATCTCTGTGACGCATCAGGAGCTGGCTGGACTCATCTGAGTGATGTCAAATCCTGTCGGGACAGCAAATAGAGCTGACATCAGGAGCCCTGTTCCAGCTCCGGTAACTACAAGGATGAGGGAAGTAAGTCTTCCAGAAATACCTCTTCCCTGTGCCCACCCTGCACTACCCCTCATCCCCAGCCCCGCCCAACCCCCACTCCGGGCTTCACAGACTCAGCAGGAAGCTGCAAGGAACCTTGGACTCCAGGTGCCTTGATGTTACAAACCTTATCTCCTCCTGAGGCCCCAGCCTATGCTTTCCATGGGGGGAGGGGGGAGCAATGGCCAGGAGCAGATCAGACAGCCTGAGAGGACACTAACTGACCTGACTGCTTGTCCACTCTGTCCTCTACCAGGGCACTGTGGTCACATCAGCTGCACTGACCATAAGCACTGGTACAGAAGCCACAGCTGGCTGTGCTGGTGGACACATGATCCTGAGGCTGTGGAGTGAGGCAGGCCTGCCCTCTCACCGCTCAGAAGGGAGAGGCCGGGTGATCAGGAACTCAGGGACATCCTCAGCTATGCAGAGAGTTCAAAGTCAGTCTGAGCTCTGTGAACCCTGTCTCAAAATGGGGGGGACTGAGTGAGGTGGCAGACACCTTTAATACCAGCACGGACAATGAGATGGATCTCTGTCAGTTTGAGTCCAGGCTGGTCTAAATATTGAGTTCCAGGACAGCTTTGTAAGAGAGAGAGAGAGAGAGAGAGAGAGAGAGAGAGAGAGAGAGAGAGAGAGAGAGAGAGAGAGAGAGAAAGGGATTGGGTGGGAGAGAGGGAGGAAGGAAGGGAGGAAAAGAAGAAAGGGAGGAGAAAGAAGGAAGAGAAAGAGAGAATGGGGGGTGAAATTATGATTAATTAGATTATACAAGCATTGAGCCCCAAACCTGACACCTGGAACGGTAGAAGGACATCACTGACTCCTGCATCCTATGGCTTCCATGTGTGAGCCATGACGTGGACACCCAGTTCTCATTTGCCGGCACTCACACCCACGCACACCCAACATTAGATAAAGAGTCCTTTCTAAAGATCTATTGATTTTTATTCAGGGTGTAAGCGTGTCCATGCATGCATCTTCATGTGTGCAACAATGGCTGTTCACACTCATGGGGGGGGGTCTGGGAACTGAACCCAGGTCGTCTGCAAGAGCAGCCAGCATTCCTAACCACTGAGCCGTCTCTCCAGCCACATAGAGAAGTTTACTGGTTGGGACACACAGGCTTCTCTCACGTGCTCTCTCCTCACTGCTCTTGATCACCATCATGTGTAGCACGAGGAGGAGATGGGGACCAGCAGAGGAAGCAGCAGTGATGAGGACTGCATCAGCCTGTTGGCAGAGACTCTACGGTGCCCTGTTTTGTTTCTCAGCTTGACTACATCTGGAATTAAGTAAAACCCTAAACATTGAGTGTACACATCTCAGAGGTTTTTGCTGAAATTGAAACAGGAAGAAAGATCCCCTTCATTTTTTGTTTCTTTGTTTTTGTTTATTTTGTTTTGTTCTTCAAAATAGGGTTTCTCGGTGTAGCCCTGGCTGCCCTGGAATTCACTCTGTAGACCAGGCTGGCCTTGAACCCAGAGATCTGCCTCCTCTGCCTCCCGAATGCTGGGATTAAAGGCTTGTACCAGGACTGCTCAGCAAAGATCCATTTCTAATCTTGGTCTTGAGGTGGGAATACAAACCTTTACCCAGATCATTGAGATAGAAAATCCCAACTCCAAGCTGGGCCCACCTTGTGCTAGAAACCCAGACAAGGCTGTAGAAGATGCTCTGATCTCTCCCTGCTGGCTTTGCACTGACGAGTAAGTCCATTCCTCCACCAGCATCAGAGCCAACTTCTCTAGGGATTCCACCATGTACTGAAGACCAGCTGAGACAGCCTCGGGGACTGAGCAACTTCCAGGCTCTTGGACTTTCTCTTCATAGCCAGCTATGGTTGTATTAGCTGAACCACAGGCTCTAAGTGATTCTAATAAATACCTTTCCTTCCTCTCTCTATATCTCTCTGTCTCTCTGTTTTTGTCTTCCTTTCTCTCTCTCTCTCTCTCTCTCTCTCTCTCTCTCTCTCTCTCTCTCTCTCTGTGTGTGTGTGTGTGTGTGTGTGTGTGTGTGTGTGTGTGTGTGTGCAGGGAGCAGGGACACTGAGGGACACTGAGGGACAGCTAACATAGAGGGAGGGTGACAGTATGCATAAAACTAGGGTTAAAGAAAGGCAGATGGACTTGAAGAGCCAACAGTGAGAAACTGCAGACCCCAGATGAGATCTGGATGCCACCAAGCTTCTAGAGTCAGGGCTTCTGGGGCTGGAGAGGCAGCACAGTGGGTAAGAGACACACTGCTCTTGTGGAGGAAACACAGCTTTGTAACTGACCACAACTCCAACTCCAGGGCCTCTGCCGCCCTCTTTTGGCCTCCATATGTACCTGCACTCACAAATACACATAAACACATAGACACAAACATATATATATATAATTAACAATAAAGCAAAATAAATCTTCCTTAAAGATACAAGGGTCCTGGCACTCTAGGCCTGACAGCTGCAACCCCTGCATGTGTGACAGGTAACACTAACAATGGCTGCAGCTGAGGATGCAAACACCAGGGCTGCAAACCCTGCATGTGTCACAGTGTGACCCTGACCATGGCTGCATCTGAGAATGCAAACACCCAGAGCTGCAACCCCCGCATGTGTGACAGTGTGACCCTGACCATGGCTGCAGCTGAGGATGCAGACACCCAGAACTCTCCTCAGGGCTCTGACACCAGCATGTTATCTGTGGCTGCTGTCAATCAATCACTCCTGCTGGAAGCTGAGCATCTCATGGCTGTCAGGTGCTAGAGCTGCTGCCAGCTGAAGCCCAGAACCAAGGCCAGGTGTGTACAGCTGTGACCCCAGGACTCAGTGCAGAGACAGAGGAAGGAGAGGTGAATCCAGGTCAGCCTCAGCTGCAGGGAGTGTAAAGCCCTGTGCAGCCAGGCAGGGAATTTTTAACCGCCCTGGAATGCTGGGCAGCCTGGGCCCTATTACCACAGGGTGTCCCAGAAGAAGTGACCACAAATTCCCAGGCCCGTGCCCACAGTCACGTCATCCTGAACAGCTTCTTCATTCCCATGGATTTTTGGGGTAAGACTGTGATATATGGAGGGTTAGTAATGGATAGAAATCTACCCAGGGCCACAGAATCACAGATAAACCCTTGCAAGAGTTAGATCTGCTCCTAATGCCAGGTGAACTCAACAGGAAACCTCCAGACCGGGACATCGCTGTGGGGGGCGCTCCACTAATCTGGAGGGAAGTGGAGACTGGGGTTCACTAGAACTTCTACTGAAGAGGTTACTCTCCCTTCTCTTGTGTTTCTGGATTTCTTTTGCATAATCTCTGCTCTATGGTGCCTGTTTGTGAGCTGTGGTGCCTGTTCTAAACATCTTGGAAGAACAGTGCCTCTCACGGTGGGACCAGAGCCTGGCAGGACCCCTCAGTGGCCTACCCCGAGGGTGTGTGAAATGCTAGTCCAGGTGCTGGAGAGATGGCTCAGCTGGTAGGGTGCTCTTTCTGAGGATCCAGGGCAGTTCCCAGCA
>CADCXT010006128.1:0-24347 GCA_902806775.1 Microtus agrestis | reverse complement strand
TTATCTCAAATATTTATCACCATTGATATCTAGTAGGACTACCGTCATTTTAATTAATTTAATATCTAAAATTTTTATCTTGAAACTTATGAAAATGCACTTTCAATATCAATGCTTACCAGTATCTTTACTGTAATGGTTTAGATAAAAAGCTGTGCAGTTTTCTGAAGGGCAGCAGCGGGCAGAGGGCCACGAGGGGCGGGATCCTACCACCAGAGGCCTCTGTACATCCAAAGGGGGCGGGTGGGAGGTGGTGGATAAGAGACCTCAGCAGGTCAGTGTGGCAGCCAGTCACACAAGGAGACGAGGCAGGTGAGGGATAAATATGCCATGCAGAGAGAGGGGTTGGGTATAGTTTATTCAGTGGGTTATGGAAGGAAAATGTAGGGGGACAGAGGGAGAGAGGAAGAGAGAGAGAGAGAGAGAAGAAGGAGGAGGAGGAGCAGAGAGAGGAGGCTGCAGACAGGGCAGAGAGAGTATGTAATGATTATTAAAAATTGCTGCGGATCCCCGAGTAGCTTGCTTCAGGATCCCCCTCAGGCAGGGGGCAGCAGGTCCCAAGAACAGCCAGTCTCAGAGAGACCACAGTAGGTCTCCGTAGGTAGCTACAATTTTATTCTTTAGCTAGGGTCTCTCCTTGGCCTGGGACCTCTCATGTAGGTGTGAGGCCTAGGGATCTGCCTGTCTCTATTTCCCTAGCCCTGTGACAACATTTTAAAAATAGATTCCTTTGTTTTATTTTATGCGTATGAATATTCTGCTCACATGTATGTCTGTGCACTGTGTGCATGCCTGGAGATCAGGAAGGAGGGTTTCAGTCCCCTGAAAAAACTGGAGTTATGGACAGTTGTGAGCCACCATGCAGGTGCTGAACAAGTAAGTGCTCTTAACTGCTGAACCATCTCTCCAGCCCCATGGGCAGCATTGTGTGTGTGTGTGTGTGTGTGTGTGTAGTGTTAGAACGGAGAAAACAAAAAGAAAGACAAACAGCAGAGCCAGCTATAAACAAAGCAAACAAAACACGAGGATAAAAAACACAGAGCAAGGCCCAAACCAAGAAAAAAACCCCACATGGCAAAAAAGTTTCAAATCAAGAATAGTTTAAACATTTAGTTGAATAACAGCAGCAAGAAGAATAATCTGAAGTAAATGCACTCCTATCTGTCAGCCTGGGAGGAGCATGAAAACACATTCCAGGAGCAATTCCATGTTTTGAAGGAACTCGGGTCACAAGACTCTTGTTTTCTTGGAGTGTTCTCATAACTACTCAGAATTCTCCTCACACTTCTGGACTGTGTTCAGGCTGTACGTGCAGGTGTGTGTGTGTGTGTGTGTGTGTATGAATTTGTATGTGGGTGTACACACATTCACATATATATGTACCATATGGTGGTCAGAGATTGATTTTGGGTATCTTCAATGTCATATTTTTTGACACAGAATCACACACTGAATGAGGACCCATGATTCACTTAGTCTGGCTGGTCAGCACTTGCTTGGGGCTTCTGTTTCCCTACCTGCGCAGGGGTAGGATTCCAAGTTACCCCTCCAGGAGATTTTATGTGAATTTGGGAGGTTGAATTCAGATCATAATGCTTAGGGGATGAGCACTTTACAGATGGAGACTTCTCCATAGACCCCTGACCTAGTATTTTGTACTTGGGTCCTGAGGATGGCATTAAGGTCCTTGTTCTTGCATGACAAGTATTTTATAGATTTTTATCACTTCAGCAACTGAGCTATCACCCAATCTCAGAATTTACTTCTCTTTGAAGGCTATTGAGTGTTCAATTGTGTGTGTGTATATATATATATATATATATATATATATATATATATATATATATATATGCAATTTTTATCCACCCTTCAGTTGACGAATGATTAATTTTGCCATTTTGGTAATGCTTAATTCATTCAGTATTGGCATGTATCTCTTCCTTCCAGTTACCAATTTCTTATCATTTTCATATGAAAAATTTCTGACTGGCGACATCACTCAGTGGTAGAACTCCTCCTGCCTGACATGTGCCTGGATCTGTATTCTATTCATTAGACCCATAATGTAAGTAGAATTACTATGTATATAATGTTGAAATCTTTTCCCTTTTTGAGTTTTCAAATGTTGTAATTAGTAAGGGAAGAACTAATTTCCCCTCTAATCTTCATTGAGTTCCATAGCCCATAAATTTCTCCAGCATTTACCTGTGCCCTTGTGTAGTCGTACTTTCTTGTTGGAACCGCCAGCTCGCAGATAATGATCAGAGACTTATTATTAATTATGAAAGCTCAGCCTTAGCTCAGGCTTGTTCCTAACTAGTTCTTATAACTTAAATTAACCCATATTTTTTAGTCTACTTTCTGACACATGGTTAGTTGCCTAATCTCCCTACTGCCCATCCTGCTTCCTCTGTGTTTGGCTGATGACTCAACCTCTCTTCTCCCCAGAGTTCTCTCTCCACCTATACCTCCTGCCTAGCTATTGGCCATCCAGCTTTTTATTACACCAATCACAGAAATACATATTCACACGGTGTACAAATATCCCACGACATTTTTGATTTTTTTCTCTCTCAAGCTGTTCAGCTGCCACATCTTTGGCTATTCAGAGGAATTTTGATTTGATAGAACTCCATATATTAGTGTTTTCATTCATTCCTTTTGGAGTAAGGTCAAAAACTCATTACAAAGACCAGTGGTCTATAATTTTTTTATTTTTATATCTAGAATTTTTACATCGCAGATCTCATATAACAAAGTATATTTGTTCATGTTGTATGCATTGTACTACTAAGGTGGTCTTCCTAAATTAAATTAAGAAAAGGTGGTTTTCAATTTCTTTTTTTAAAGGTTTATTTACTATGTATACAGTATTCTGCCTGCATGCCAGAAGAGGGCACCATATCTCACTATAGATGGTTGTGAGCCACCATGTAGTTGCTGAGAATTGAACTCATGACCTTTGGAAGAGCAGGCAGTGCTCTTAACCTCTGAGCCATATCTCCAGTCCCGCCATTATGGATTTCTTTGGTGGTTTGTACACAAAGCGAATAACACAAAATACTTGTTTTCATCCCCTATGAGTTTCTCTTTACAGTAGAACTTATAGTTGTACTCAATCCATCATCAAGGAAAAAGGGCATTGACTATTTTCTGGTAATAAACTATATGTGAAGTAAGCATCAGAAGGGCAGACTAATGGGCAGAGAAAGCATATCAGGAATCAATATTTAGAAAACATGATTTCTATGTGTAACAGGACTGGCAGTCCTGGAACTTGCTTTGTAGAGCAGGCTGGCCTCAAACTCCCAGAGCTCTGCCTGCTCCTACCTCCCTAGTGCTGAGATTAAAGGGCTGTACCATCACGGCCTGACCAAGAATTTTTTCTTGTTGAGTTAAAAAATAAAACCGAGCCGGGCGGTGGTGGCTCAAGCCTTTAATCCCAGCACTCGGGAGGTAGAGGCAGGCAGATTTCTGTGAGTGCGAGACCAGCCTGGTCGACAACAGCTAGTTCCAGGATAGGAATAAAAAGCTATGGAGAAACCCTGTCTCGAAAATAATAATCATAATCATAATCATAATAAAACCGATTTATGGCCCAGCAATGGTGGCACATACCTTAATCCCGGGCACTCAGGAGGCAGAGATAGGTGAATCTCTGAGTTCTAGGCTAGCCTGGTGAGTTCCCAGGCAGCCAGACTACACAGAGAAACCCTGTTTTGAATAGCCCGCCCCTCCCTCCTGATGGAGGCCTGGTGCTGAGTGGCCTAAACTAAATTCTGCCCTTTGAGCCTTAGCAACAGTGCAGGGAAGGGCAGTTATTGGAGGGCGCCATTAGCCAACTGTGGAGAGCGCCAGTCTGAGGAAGTGATTCCCGGGCGCGGATGGAGTGCAGTCCTCTTTGAGATGCCGAGGAATGGAACTCGACGTGGCAGCAGGATGGCAAACCTTGAGGGTAACTGGCTCTTTCTAGTCATGTCTCTATGAATGTGGCAGCTGGGCCCCTCTCCCTCCTCGGGGTCCCCACTAGTCGGGAAGGATCTTGCGGGCGGGGGAGAGGGGGCTCTCGGTACCACAGAGCCTTCAAAATGGCGCCTGGCTGTGGCGACCACTCCCGGGGAGAGGCTTACACTCTGGCTCTCCTGTGCTCTTCACCAGAGAAACAAATCTTTCACCCTTTCTGGCCCTGGGTCCCTTGACCTTCATCCACCCCTCTGTTCTATGAGGGAATCTGCAAATTTATATGGGGCTCCGGAAGCAAAAAAAAAAAAAACGGCAGGAGAGGCTGCTGCTGAGGAGGAGGGACCTCGCTTCGTGCCTGGATCGGGAGGCAGAGGCAGAGGCAGAGGCAGGGATATCTCTGTGAGTTTCTGTGAGTTTGAGACCAACCTAGTCTATAACGGGAATTCCAGGACAGTCAAAACTGTTATGCCGAGAAACCTTGTCTTGAAAAAACCCGACGATGATGTGCGGATTGTTTAAAGGGGCAGGGAGTAAAACTGGTTCTTTTCAAGACATGAGGTCCTTTCCCGAGTTCTGACCCATGAACCGCATAGCTGGAGCCCAAGGTATCCTTCCTAAGGCTATATTTATAGCAGTGCCAGAAAGACACAGAATGGACATCTGGTTGCTCGGTTTGTTTGGTTATTCGTAGAAAGCGTGATTACCTCAGGGCTGTCACAGGGTCCAGTTGTCCCCCCCAAGCCATGGTTCCAAACCATTTCCCCAGACTCCCTTGCTGTGTTCCCCAGCTTTTCCTTCTTAACCCATCTCTCTGGTCCTCAGAGCAGGACTTTCTGTACATTCGTTAACCAGGACCACTGTAAATCAGAAACAAGGTGGGGCCAAGATGTGAATGAATGCCAGAGTGCTGGAAATCAAGGTGCAAGGAGGGAATAGAAATGGGAGGAGCCGCACACAGGCGTTAATGGGGGAGCAGCAACCAGGTGTGAATGGGGTGCAGCACAGAGGCGAGAATGTGGGAGCTGCACGCACACAGGGTTAAAGGGAGGGGCAGCACACAGTTGTCAAGGAGGAGTAGCACACAGGGGTGAAGGGAGGTGCAGCACATAGGGGTCAAGGGAGGAGCATAGTGGATGCAGAGAAGTGGAAGAAGGGGTGGAGCCATAAAAAGAGCAAAATGTAAAAGCCAGAGGAAGAGAGGAGTCAGATCATAAAGAACAGAGATAGTATACTTGTCTGCTTTAAATTTTTTGACATCAAAATGTAGTAAGGAGCGGCGGGCTATGTTCCCGCCCGGATCCCACACGTCTAGCTTAGCCCCGGAAATAATAGCACACAAATCGTATTCTCTTAAACAGCACCTGGCCCATAATCTCTAGTCCCTTACTGGCTAACTCTCACATCTTGCTTAACCCATTTCTATTCATGTGTGTAGTACCACGAGGTGGTGGCTTACCGGGAAGGATCTTAACCTGCGTCCATCTTGGAGAGGAGGGCTATAGCGTCTGCCCGAATCTGCTTCCTTCTCCCAGCATTCTGTTCTGTCTACTCTGCCTACCTAATTTTCTGTCCTATCAAAGGCCAAGGCAGGTTCTTCATTAACCAATAAAAGTAGCACATAGACAAATGACCCTCCTCCATCATTATAATATAATTACATTATTTTTGCTTTCCCTTTCCTCCCTCACAGCCCCCATATGTCTCTCCTTGCTCTTTCATATATTGTCCTCTTCTTGAAAGAATAGTTATTATATATACCCCTCTCTCTCTCTCTCTCTCTCTCTCTCTCTCTCTCTCTCTCTCTCTCTCTCTCTCTCTCTCTCTCTCTCTCTCTTTTCTTATAGCTATGTGTGTGAGACAGTGCTTTCATGCGTATTCCTAACATATAAATCCAGCATGATAAGTCTGCTTCATATTACTTGCTGGTATACTTTTTCTAGGCTGACTGCTTTGTCATGCAAAATGTTAAGTTCCCTGGGGAAGACAATTTCTCAGCATCCTTCAGTTGTCTGTAGTTCTTTTGGTAGGATTGAGCCGTCTTGAGTGTTCATTGTCCATGTTCGCATGTCTATTGGTGACTTCCTTGTTTAGATGTCATTTAGGCGGTCAGAGTAGTGAGACTTTGCAGGTTTAGCTTCTGACATTACAGAGAGATAACAGTATGACAGCAAACTCCCTCTTCCTCTGGCTCTTAAAAGTTTTCATCCCCTCATCCCTATTGTTCGTTCTTATTCAGGTAAGGGTTTTTGTTGTTGTTTTTGACTGTTTTTTTTTCATGCATCCGTTAGACCTGGATCCACAAATCACAAATGCACATTTTGATTAGTTGTAGTTTCCTGTAATAGTCTCAATATGTTGTAAAGGGAAGTTTTCTCAATGAAGACTGAGGATTATATTTATCTGCGGGTATAAGGACAAACATTTAGAAAGAAATTAGACATTAGTCTGGTTAAGTACTATAGTGGTTGTAGGTTTTTCTCTAAGATCCATGACTTGCGTAGCGTGCAGTAGGTAGCTAGTTAGGTTTCCAGTACCGGTCGTGATTTCCCACTTGTGGAGTGAGCCTTAAGTCCAATTAGAGAGCTGTTGGTTACTGCCAGGTATTGGCACTTAAACTGTACCCTTAGGGTTCCCCTGCCATGAGAGTTGGCATGGTTTATAGGTATCTCACCTGGATAAGACGGAAGTGTGTCCATGTCTCTAGGAACGATTGCCTCTGCTCGGAGGTCTCTGGACCCAACACCTGATGTGCATGGTCTCTCAGCAATACGGTCTTGCCTTTCAGCTATGAGTGGCAACTAGTGGCAGTAGCGAGAGCCTATGACGTTTTGGGAGTCTCTTGGACAACCCTGAAAATGGACTTAGAAAGAGGGATTCTCCTGGTTGGTTTTGGTGTATTTGTTCAATTGCCCTTAGCTTGTAGCATACTACGTGTATTATAGTCCTATGCTACGTGTACTGTGCCTGTACTGCCTGTACTGAGGGAAGGTTCATGAGTTGCTCAAGGGGCCTGAGATTGAAATACACACGCAAACTCAGAGATCTACCTGCCTCTGCCTCCCAAGTGCTTGGATTAAAGGCGTGTGCCACCACTGCCAGGCATACTGCTGTTTTTTTTTTTTATGGGACTTGCCTTTCTTCTATGGATGTGTTTCCTTCTATACTGTATGTGTGTCTTCCCTGACACAAGTGACTTCACCTGAAATTAGTGAAGTAAATACAACAAAAATGGAAAAATACTAGAGGAAATTCAATTTCCTTTTAACATGTGATGTATAGATTGAAACAGAGTCCAGCAGCTTAAGAGAATGGTCAGTTAGTAAAGTGCTTATCACACATGCCTGAGGACATACATAAAAAAACTGGATATTATGGTATACCTGTAATCATTGCGCTGGTATGGGGAGGACACATACAGTGTAACATGAGGACCTGCTCGTCGCCCTGGGTGTCCAGCTAGCTTAGCCCCAAAATAATTACACAGAAAGTCTATATTAATATTAATGAGCCATTAGCTCAGGCTTCTTATTAGCTCTTGTAGCTTATATTAACCCATTATTCTTATCTACTTTAGCCACATGGCTCAGTACCTTTTTCAGTGGGGTAGGTCACATCCTGCTTCTTTGGTGGTCTCGGCAGGACTGGGAGGAGTGGGCTTCCTCCTTCCTAGAATTCTCCTGTTCTCATCGCCCCACCTATACTTCCTGCCTGGTCAATCAGCGTTTATTTAAAACATGATTGACAGAATACAGACAATTCTCCCACACCAATACAGGAGGATCTTGGGGCTTTCTGGATATTCAGTATAGCCAAATCGGTGAGCTTCAATTTGATTGAGAAACTTTTCGAGGATAACACCAGACATGAACCCCAGGCCTTTACAACACACACACATATGTACACACATGCACACACACGTACACACGCCAGAGAGAGCTGAGCTGATATTACATATTTTATAGCAAAGCCAGTTCTGTTGCTTAGAGTTCTAAATTAAGTGAAAACAGTACAATTTTTTAAGAAAACCTAAATCTCATCACCTTTTACTATCCCAACATGGTATACAGCCTTAGATTAAGGATAAATAAGTGACAATATAAGGTGTTATCAAATCAAGAGGGTCTGTCTATTGTATATTTGGGTGGACTTCAGAGTATGTATGGTGACAGAAGATACAAAATAATCCTACATTAGTTCAGAATTACGTACAATAAAGGGTTATTTATTTAGGGGAGACGCACAGGTCACTGTCTTAGATCACAGTCTTCTGCACAAAAAGGGAACAGGAACAGAGTCTAACAGCTGGAAGCAAGAGAGAGAGAATGCAGGCTTTGCAGCTGCATTTATAGTATAAGAGACCACACCCAAGTGTGCTGGTATTGTAAAGGCTATTGGCTGAAGAAGCTCCCACAGCATATGTATCTGCCTTCGCTCTTCTAGACTAATTAGTATGAGTCAAAACATCTTGATGCTGTAAGCCAAGCTGTGGATATGAACCATTTAACCATTTGTTGAATACAGACTGCAGCTGTTATCCTGTTGGAAATGAATATCCCAGATGCTCATATTAAAAGCACCTATCAGTGGCAACATAGACCACTGGCATTGGCCTGGCCTTAATCAGTAGTACAGACCAAAAACATCAACATGGCCTCAGGCAATGTGGTGCTGCTGTTTATAAGAATATGTTGATGATCATGGTCCATGTTACCACCAAAGGCCATGTTGGAATCTTTGATCTGTGCAGACACCATAGGCCATATTGGTGTCCTTGTTCCACGCTGCCACCAGAGGCCATTTGGAAGTTTGTGATCCCTGCTGCCTTTGGCTTTTATGGGCAAGAAACCTTCTTTTGCAGTAGTATCAATGACTACAAGCTCATAATTGAAAATAATAGACAATGAAGGCTTTTGTGGCAACCCCCCCCAAAAAAAAATAAAGAAACAATCTAGACCGGAATACATTGAAAAGAATCCTTAAAATATGTGATAAAGCTGCTGAAGTATAACTTGGCACAGTTGAGGGCTTCTGGCTGAGGTGTGGTGGGGAAGGATTCAGTTATCTTTAAAGGGTTGGCCACTTGGAACTTGGCCATGCTCCAACGAGTATATGGGATATGGTGTATTTTTTTGTGGGGGGGCACAACGTAGGAGGGTGGAACTTAGAGAAATGGAACTCAAATGTTATCAGGGTGCATTGAATAAAATTCCTAAATAACCAATAAAAATATTCTGCAGGGGAAAAAAGTTCATCCCATCTAAAATGTGAACTTTTTCTTCCATGGCTTCACTATTATTTTCTACTCTTGCTTTGGTATTTGCTCATTCATAGTATTAGGGATTTAAGGATTACTTGAAATTAGGCCAAACTAATAGAAAAATAAATCCGTATATTACATATTCAAAAGAAAAGGATTTTTAAAGTTCTGGGGTTACTTTTGTGTTGACTTGGTATCATGAAGACTGAACTTGTCTTTTATAAAGTTATGGGTGAGGTGAAAAGTAAACAGATTTAATTACATAATATTTGGGGGAGCAATTTTGTATTTTTTACTTCTAATTTAAAGGGAGTAGTTTGAGTTGGAGAGCATTTTGATTGAAACATCAGATATCTTAAGTTGTCTGGGGCAAATAACACCACGGAGAGCCTTTAACTATGTCAGTGTTCTCTTTCTGAGTGTGTAGGTGACAGACTACAAAGTATTATCTCATGTCTAACTTGTTTTGTTCAAGAAAATACATATAACTAATTGTCTTACATTGGCATTTACTTAGGAATGATGCAATTTTTCTGAAACTAAAATAATACTGGTGAAAGCACTTATTTAAATGTTCTCTCTATTGAACTACTATAACATGAAAGCCTTTTGCTCATTTATTTGTATGCCTGTGAATGAAGTCATGAATCTGTTTGGTGGAAAAGCTTTTATATTAATTAAAGAAACTTTCTGAGAGTGGTGGCACATGCCTATAACCCCAATATTAATGAGTTTGGGATAAGTTTAGTGCTCTTTGAGACCAGCTTGGCCTACATAACAAAAACTCTTCTCAAGCAAACAGAAAAAAAATATCTTGGGAGATGACTTCATGGATAGAACATTTGCCTTGCCAGCTTAAGAACATAGGTTAATTAATGTCCATTATCCACATATGTCTCTGTATAATAGCACACATCTATAATCACAGCCACGTGAGAGGCAGAAACTGAGAAATCCCAAGAAGCTCCAAGGGCCTGCTAGGCTGGCATACACAACAAATAACAGACCCTATCTCAAAAAGGTGAAAGGTGAGGCAGACACATGAGGATGTCCTCTGACCTCCACACATGTACGCCTACACACACATGCATTGCTGTGTGACCTAATCCTGGGAAAACATGAACATAGTCCCCACATATAGGGAACCAACAACAGACTAAAATAAAGATACCACTGAAGTTCAGTTTGATGAACCAGTAAGCTTATTGGGGTTACTAATTAAAGTATGAATGAGAGATTACTCACAGAAGAAGGAATGTCTCAAAATCATCTGCATCATGGAAATCCCATTCTAACATAAGTGACAGTTCAGGAATGCCGGGACTCTGGGGCCCATTGCCATCTTGCAGGCAATTCAACAGCTTCACAGTAGCTTTGCTCATCTAGTCCAGGTCTCCAGCTGTCCCTACTGTTTATATAACACTGGGTGAGAGGGCCTTACACATCTGTTTGGTCAATTTCAAGGACTTTCTGAGTAATTTATTTCCTGAGTCTCAATGAGGCTCCTTTTAGAACTTGCTGCGTCTTGTGGATTTTGAGAAATGATTGTGACAGCATGCACAGTACCTCAGACTAGATGAGTTCCCAGCATGTTGAGGAGAGATGGGTAATTTCTATTGGCAATTGATAGCTGCTTGGGGAGGGAAGTCAGTTTTCTTCAAGGGTATAGCCCTATCATGTCACACCCACTCAAGCAGATTGCTACATACATATATATGGGTAGCTCAGATTGGAGTTGATGCATTTTAAAAATAGGAGGACTCGGTGCTGGAGAGATGGCTCAGTGGTTAAGAGCATTGCCTGCTCTTCCAAAGGTCCTGAGTTCAATTCCCGGCAACCACATGGTGGCTCACAACCATCTGTAATGAGGTCTGGTGCCCTCTTCTGGCCTGCAAATATACACACAGACAGACTATTGTATACATAATAAATAAATAAATATTTAAAAAAATAAAAAAATAGGAGGACTCAAAGTTGAGTTGCTAGGGTGTAGTAGGACCTCCTACACCACTAGGGGAAGAAATGGGAGGTGGTTCTGGGAGGAGTCATGGGAAGAGGGTGAATATGGTCAAAATAGATTGTATGAAATGCTCAAAGAATTAATTTTTGAAGAAAGGTCTAACTTTCTTTATTAAGAGTGCTTGCTCTTTCCAAGGACCAGATCTTAGCTCCCACATGGAAGCTAGGTGCTTCACAACTGCCTGTAATTCTGTTAGCAGTTGTGGTTTTCCAAATTTATTGCTATTCTAGTGTTAGAGTTTTTTAAGGGTTAACAGTTGTTCTATATGTTCTGAAATACTGTGAACTTTGCTGTAGTTTTTTGACTAAGAACAAGTTATTGTCATTTGATGTTTTCCATTTTTTTCATTTTCCTGTAATTTCTGGTGCAGATGAAATTAGATTCCGTAGACATCTTGAAGCCGCTAACACTGAAGAGGAATACAATGGGCAAAATGACACGCATAGACTAAACTCCAGAGAGCGAGTCCTTACCCATAGGTATCTCCAGGAGGGAGGTAAAGTACATTTTCAAAAAGCACACATGGTAAAAAGTAACATGCGTATTCTAGAACTTTCAGTGTTCTAATATGTTGTGTTACATGTTTTATTTCTTTCAGAAATGGACTTGTATGGGATTGGTAAGAATTTATTCCAGATCAAATGAAAGAAATGTTTAATTGACGAGTTACTTTACTAATGGAGAACAGGGTGAAAAATTAACAATGAAGGCAATAACTGTTTTAGATTCTCCTAGTTGCTCCATTTTTAGGAGGCGATACAGGGATGTTAAGAACGTGATCAATAACCTAACCACTCTAGCAGCCACATTTTGTTACAGAGGAATGTCAATGGGTAAAGAGAATGAGGTAGAATATGAAGACTGTCTCCTAGAGCCTTAAGAGCCTTGTTTGGAACACTGAACATATTTTAGTATAAAAATGCTGTACAGATTGTCACTGTAAAGATGTATTTTCAACAGTTAAGGGTCTCTCTGGTGTATTCAACAGTTAAGCATCATCTTAACACCATACATATTGCAAGCCTATGAAAGCTTACCCAAATCTATTGCAGCCCTCATATGAATCTTTCAGGGGCTCATTCTCTAATGAGAAAGAGAGAGATTAGTTTTTGTAGGGGCAGCACAGCTAAGACAGGTAAGAAAGTCTGTTCTCTTGTATTTCCCAATAAAACCTAAAATTGACCTTCATAAGCTTTTCAGAGATTTTTATTTTTTTAGTTAAGTTGTTTTTCTGAGATAGGATTGTGTGTACTGTAGGCTAGCTTCCCACTCACCGTGTATCCAAGGATAACGTTAAACTTCTGATCTTCCTGCCTCGACCTGTCAAGTGCCAATACTACCTGTCAAGTGCCAATACTACAGATATGGGTTAGCACACTGAGTTTTATGTTGTATTAGAGATCAAACAGCGATTTTGTGCATGCCGAGAAAGCAGTCTGCCAACTGAGCTATATTCCCAGATAATATTTTATAAATATTTCCTAAGCTACCTCTATTTCCAAAGCAGATAATTGAGACAAATATTGATATGATTAATAAAAAGCATCAGTTTCCCATCTCTCTTTTTATGCTGGCAATTTATTTGAATTAATTCCAACTTTGTACCATATACAACCAAATATGTCTCAACTTTGGTGCTATATACAACCAAATCTTAAATAGTGTGTAAAATGATGATTGCCCCTTCTAAGTAGTAAGTTTAGATAAGATGGGCAAAAGTGGTTGTGGAATTCAGTGAGGCAATCAGACACTGTGAGGGTGTTGAAAGAATGTTGTATAAAAACTCATTTTGAAAGCTGCTGAATTCACTGAGGTAAATACAGAAAATAATTTTTGTCAAAATAATATGCAGGATTCAGAAGCGGTAGTAGGGGAAGAAACATGAATTTTTTTGGACAAAGACTTTCAGAAAATCAGCCTCCACTTCATCTGGTAAGTCAACACCAAAGGTAACAGAAATCAAGTCTGAAATGTAATATTGTTCATTTTTAAATGTGTGTTTGTGTGTGCTTGTTTTGAGACAAGGTCTTGCTATAAAAGACAAACTAAGCTGACAAAGAACTTGTAATGGTTCTCCTGCCTCAGTCCTCAGAGTCCTGGGACCACACACACCACACACCTGTTGAGTGTCTTAATTACTTTTCTGTTCCTGTAACAAAACACCATGAGCTCACGGTTCCAGAGGGATAGCATCCATGATCATCATGGTGAGGATTTTGACAGCAGAAAGAGTTTATGTCCCATCCACAAGCATGAGAGAGAGAGAGAGAGAGAGAGAGAGAGAGAGAGAGAGAGAGAGAGAGAGAGAGAGAGAGAGAGAGAGAGAGAACACACGAGAGCGAGCAAGCTAACTAGGAATAGCATGGACTTTTGAAACCTCAAAGCCCCCCCCCACCCAGGTGACACATCTTCAACAAGGCAATGCCTCCTAGTTCTTCCTGTGGTGCTTTGAATGAAAATGACCCCCATGAGCTCATGGGAAGTGGCACTATTAGGAGCTGTGACATTGTTAGAGAAAGTGTGTCATGCGATAGGCTTTTTAAGGTTTGAGATGGTCAAGCCCCCAGTATCATTCTGTCTTCTTGCTGCCTGCCAATCCAGTTGTAGAACTCTAGGCTTCTTCTATCAGCACCATGTCTTCCTGTGTGTCACCATGCTTCCCACCACGATGACAATGGTTGACCTCTGAACTGTAAGCCAGTCACCAATTGAATGTTTTCCTGAGTTGCTGTGATCATGGTGTCTCTCCACAGCAATAGAAACCCTAACTAAGACACTTTCCAAGCAGTTTCAATAACTACAGACCAAGCATTTAAATATATGAACCTATGGGGGCCACTCTTATTCTAAACACTATACCCAACTAACATATTTTGTAATAAGATAGTTTTAAATTTTGGTGATAACAGGGATTTCTTCTTAGTATTTTTCCATGCTACCCTATATTTAATTTAAATATTATGTTTTTAGTTAACCTGCTATCACTGCAACTATTTCAATAAACATTTTATTTTTATTTTCAATTTTCATCAGGAATTCTGAATTTATAAAAATATAAAAAATAGATTGTTGGTGACTGTGTCATTTATCTATCCTACATAATCTTTTTTTTTTTTTTTTTTTTTTTTTTTTTTTTTTTTTTTTTTTTTTTTTTTTTTTTTTTTTTTTAAGTGTGTTTTACTAAATAAATCCCTGTTTTTTTCTTTGTTTTTGGTTTCTTTTTTTTTTCTTTGTTGTTTTTTCTTTGAGTGTTTTTTTGTGTAAACCCTCCCCCACCTCTCCCCCCCCCCCCCCCTCTTATGTTGGGAAGTAAGGGGGTTTGTAGGGGTTTGTGGTTGTGGTTGGGGGGAGGGGGGAGGGGGGAAAAAAAACTGAACCCTCTTTTTTTTGTGTTTTTTTTTTTTTTTTTTTAGGGGGGGTGGGGGGTGATTATTTTTTTTTTGGGGGGGGGGCCTTTTTTTTTTTTTTCTCCCTTTCCTTTTTCTTGGGTTTCGGGGCCCCCTCTTGTGGTGGGGGATTATCCTGCCATAAGTCGCCCGTCCTTGGAGCTCCTCCAGTAAAAGGCATCTAGCAGGATTAAAGTAAGCAGATCACAGGGTACCCTGTCTTAGGCCATGTGGAGAGCACCCTCATACCTGAACCATGCCATGTTGAGCCGGTTTCTACAACCTCTGTATGGTGTGCTCTTCAGGTGAGGATCCACATTAACTCCCGTCATTGGGTCCCTGCGTCTGTCATTAATGAAAAGACTCTGAAGAGCTCCTCAAACAAAAGATATAATGATATAGTTTTGGCACCAGTAACTCCATCTCCAGATCAGAAGAAAGGGCTTTTTCCCAACCCAGTATTCACCTTTTAGTCTGGCCTATGGAATGACCACATTCCTAAGTGCCTACTCCACATAAAGTTACGTGTGCTGCCTGCCATAAAATTAGGGCAGTGTAAAAGGGCTCAAAATCCAAAATTTTAAACCTATGCATTAAAACCAAACACTTTACAACATGTGTCAGACTTTACCCATTATCTATAAGCAGTTACAAGTATCATTAGCTCAAATTCAGTGGGAGTACAATGACCTACATTGTTGTTATCATATATCGCCAGTTCCAGCCTCTGGGCAACAGTCACAGGAACCCCCAATTTTCCCCCTTCTTAAGTGAAGAGAGGTTAATATTTTAATTAAAATGAGTTCTGTGTCCCAAGGTTTAAAGCAGTCTGATGTTTAGTCTGCAACTCAGCTCCAAAGCAGACCAGAGTTCAAGCTGCAGAAGCAGTTTAGCATTTGTGCTCCTGGACAGGTGGGGTAGCCAGGGTGAGGCGAGCTGGTTTCAGGTACATGGAGCACATCCTGGCCCTTATGTCAGCCGGGTCTCCCTGGATTCTGGGGGCTGGGTGACACCATGCAGAGTGGTGTAGCTGGTTTTGTCAGCAGGCACTCCTTTCCTTGGGGGTAGGGAAGACCGGACCAAAGATCTCTCCTCAATCACCTCTGGAAGTCTGGAACTCTTCTGTGTCCGCAGCCTCGACATCACGTTCAGAATTCATTTTCTTTCTGTGAAAAAAGCACAAACACATCCTCGACCCCAAATATATATAGGTCGGGTTTTTTCATGATGCATTGAAAGGGCTTTTCACCTTGTCTTAGCAAAGGTCAGCTTGGTGTCAACAAGCCAGATCCGTTTGCATCAGGATCTGCTGTCAACTTGTATGAGTTGCTTTGAAGGAGCCTTGTTATGCTCCATAATTTTTATTATAATTAGCCATATATGCAGTTCCTCCATTGGAAGAGCCAATTGTAAAATTTAGCATAAAATCCTTTAAGGGATTTTTTGCTATAGCTTTAGCAAAATACAGGTGCATAAATTGTAGCAATGATCTGGGAAAAGACCATTGTTTTTGGCCTTTGAATTTAGCAAAGGCAAATATCCAGGAATCAATCTTAAAAATTATCAATGAGTCTACTGTTTAGTATAAGAAACCTTGAACCTAGTCAAAATTTTGTTAAACCATTATCCAGATTCTATCCTGTCCTTTTATATCAGACAGGCTACTGGTTTAAATTAAGAACTTAATATCTTAACAAGCAAAACTGATAAGATTTAGCCATAAGCCTCATGTTTTATAAAACTGTTGTAGAATAAGTTTTACATTTAATATACACCCTTGCCATATCTGAATTATAATTAATATACTGTATTTGTTGATTATTGTATACTTTATCTGTTGATTTATATTTTACCTGCTTGAGTACCTGTTAGGCAGCTGTTTTAAGCTCTCTATTGGAAACTGTTTTTTGTAAGAATTTTACCTAGCAGCTCAAGGTCTCCTATAAGAATATTATCACTAGAGCTTTAACCATTGGACATCCAACCAAAAGTTTGTAAGCTATCCTTTTTTTTTTAGTTTTTTTTTTATATTGGAAAAAAAGAGAAATTTCTGCCTCCTCCCCGCCTCCCATTTCCCTCCCCCTCCTCCCACTCCTCCCCGCCTCCCCCTCCTCTCCCTCCTTATCCAGACCGAAGTGCAGTCAGGGTTCCCTGCCCTGTGGGAAGTACCAAGTCCTCCCCCTCAATCCTGGTCTAGGAAGGTGAACATCCGAACTGGCTAGGCTCCCACCAAGCCAGAACATGAAGTAGGATCAAAACCCTGTGCCATTGACCTTGGCTTTTCAGCAGCCCTCATTGGGTTCACCTTCTTATTTAGCTTCTTTAGTATCACAGAATATAGACTCAATGACCAAAATTTGTGACTAGAAACCAATTATGAGTGAGTACATCCCATGTTCCTCTTTTTGGGTCTGGGATACCTCACTCAGGATAGTGTTTTCTATTTCCATCCATTTGCATGCAAAATTCGAGAAGTCATTGTTTTTTACTGCTGAGTAGTACTCTAGTATGTAAATATTCCACACTTTCTTCATCCATTCTTCCACTGAGGGACATCTAGGTTGTTTCCAGGTTCTGGCTATAACAAACAATGCTGCTATGAACATAGTTGAACAAATGCTTTTGTCATGTGATAGGGTATCTCTTGGGTATATTCCCAAGAGTGGTATTGCTGGGTCCAGAGGTAGGTTGATCCCGACTTTCCTGAGAAACCGCCACACTGATTTCCAAAGTGGTTGCACAAGATTGCATTCCCACCAACAATGGATGAGGGTACCCCTTCCTCCACAACCTCTCCAGCAAAGACTATCATTGGTGTTTTTGATTTTAGCCATTCTGACAGGCATAAGATGATATCTCAATGTTGTTTTGATTTGCATTTCCCTGATCGCTAAGGAAGTTGAGCATGACCTTAAGTGTCTTTTGGCCATTTGGAGTTCTTCTGTTGAGAATTCTCTGTTCAGCTCAGTGCCCCAATTTTTAATTGGGTTATTTAGCATTTTAAAGTTTAGTTTCTTGAGTTCTTTATATATTTTGGAGATCAGGCCCTTGTCTGTTGCTGGGTTGGTGAAGATCTTCTCCCAATCAGTAGGTTGCCTTTTTGTCTTAGTGACAGTATCCTTTGCTTTACAGAAGCTTCTCAGTTTCAGGAGGTCCCATTTGTTCAGTGTTTCCCTTAATGCCTGTGCTTCTGGGGTTAAACATAGGAAGCGATCTCCTGTGCCCAACTCTTGTAGGGTACTTCCCACTTTCTCTTCTATCAGGTTCAGTGTGTAAAGATTGATATTGAGGTCTTTGATCCATTTGGACTTGAGTTTTGTGCATGGTGATAGATATGGGTCTATTTTCATTTTTCTACAGGTTGAAATCTAATTGTGCCAGCACCATTTGTTGAAGATGCTTTCTTTCTTCCAATGTATGTTTTTAGCTCCTTTATCAAAAATGAGGTGTTTATAGGTTTGTGGGTTAAGATCCGGGTCTTCTGTACGATTCCATTGATCGAGTTCTCTGTTTTTATGCCAGTACCAGACTGTTTTCATTACTGTAGCTCTGTAATAGAGTTTGAAGTCAGGGATGGTAATGCCTCCAGAAGTTCCTTTATTGTATAAGATTGTTTTGGCTATCCTGGGTTTTTTGTTTTTCCATATAAAGTTGATTATTGTCCTCTCAAGATCTGTGAAGAACTTTGATGGGATTTTGATGGGAATTGCATTGAATCTATAGATTGCTTTTGGTAGAATTGCCATTTTTACTATGTTGATCCTCCCAATCCAAGAGCAGGGGAGGTCCTTCCATTTTCTGGTATCCTCTTCAATTTCTTTCTTCAATGCCTTAAAGTTCTTGTCAAATAAATCTTTCACTTCCTTGGTTAGCGTTACCCCAAGATATTTTATGCTCTTTGTGGCTATCGTGAAAGGTGATGCTTCTCTGATTTCCCTCTCTGTTTCCATATCCTTTGTGTAAAGGAGGGCAACTGATTTTTTGGAGTTGATCTTGTATCCGGCCACATTACTAAAGGTGTTTATCAGCTGTAGGAGTTCTTTGGTGGAGTTTTTGGGGTCGCTTATGTACACTATCATATCATCTGCAAATAACGAAAGTTTAACTTCTTCCTTGCCAATTCGAATCCCCTTGATCCCCTTTGTGTTGTCTTATTGCTATCGCTAACACTTCAAGCACTATATTGAAGAGGTATGGAGAGAGTGGGCAGCCTTGTCTTGTTCCAGATTTCAGTGGGATGGCTTTGAGTTTCTCTCCATTTAATTTGATGTTAGCTGTCGGCTTGGTGTAAATAGCTTTTATTATATTTAGGTATGTCCCTTGTATCCCTAATCTCTCCAAGACTTTTATCATAAAGGGATGTTGAATTTTGTCAAATGCTTTTTCTGCATCTAATGAAATGATCATATGGTTTTTTTCTTTCAGTTTATTTATATGATGGATTACATTGATAGATTTTCGTATGTTGAACCAGCCCTGCATCCCTGGGATGAAGCCTACTTGGTCATAATGGATAATTTTTCTTTTTTTTTTTTTTTTTTTTTGTTTTTTCATTCACATGTAGCAGTATATTTAACCAAACCAAAAAAAAAAAATAAATGACACTAACACCAGCAAAAGCACAACAGCAAAAAATCTGTAGTCTGCAAACAATTCATAGAAGTATTTTGGAAGAGTAGAGTGAAAACCATATTTGATGGAAATAAAATATGCTACTAATTAAATTATAGACTGTATCAGCTAATAATTCATTTCTTATTGATTTTTTAAAGAACACACACAAATATATTTCTATAACTGCATAGACATCTTTCTACCTTAACAGTTTTCTGTAATGATTGAACATCCATCTTTGGCCTATAGGTCCATTGAATCTGGCAGATTTTTCCATGAAGCAGGAAATTTCAAGGCTGTTTTGTCTATATTGACCATTTTTAGTCATTTTCTACTGTGACATGCAGAATGTCTAGCAGTTGCCTTTGTGAAGCAGAAACCCTGAAGAATCATCCAATCTTTTAGAAAGTTCATCAATCACTTTTCTGTAGGTCCTGAATGTCTAGTTCACACAGCATACCATCAATTAGTCCAGGTAAGAGCAGTTTCTTACCCAAATGGCTAGCCTTGTCACACTGAATGCAAATTTCATAATGAGTTTCTTTAATGCCCATTAACCTCTCTGAAGCAATTGGTACTGCCAAAAGCAGACATGTCTCACCATTGAGAAGAGTCTAAGTTCTTAAAACATTTTAAATGCCATATTCCGTAGGTCTTTTAAGTATTGAAGATAATATATTTAACTAATGTATATCTCCATATATCTAGAAAACCTAACATGAATACATATTGATTATTATGAATGACTGTCCATTAATCTGTATTTCTTAATTATACATTATATTTTTAAATGAGCTGCACAAGCATAATACCTTAAATAAGAATATATATACATGTAGACAATATAATAAATCAACATTAAATTTGTATTAACAGATCAAAGTCCATACCAGTGTAAAGTATTTATATCTATATATCATATGCCATTTTAAGTGATAACAAACATTTATAAACAATCATTTTGGGAATTTGGGCATAGTTTTCTCCAAACTGCTTTCTGCTGTTTATTGGGCGTATATATTTTAAGGGTTCATGGAGACCTTTCAGGGAGGTCTTGTTTCATCAAACTATGTTAGCCTGCCAAGAATCCACATGTTCTCATCCTCTGTGGAAATAAAAACAGAACCTATTTTCCTAAGGAACATAACATTAGACACAAATTTTGAAGTCAAGATAAGTTTTATATATATATATATATATATATATATATATATATATATATATATATACACATGTATATGTATACATACACATATGTGTGTGTGTGTGTTGGTTTAGCTTAACAGTCCCCAGAATCAAGTGTTTTTCATCAGTAAAATTTTTTTTTTTAATTTATTTTATTTTTCTCCATTAACAGCTTCAACTGGGTGTGGGGCAACAGAACCAATCCCAGTACAACCATGGGTGTGGGGTTCCCATAGTCTCCCCAGGGCGATGGTTCCTGCAATGATCTCTAGGGGGAAACAGCTCCCAACAGATCCCCTCCCCCCATACAAAGGCAGGCAGCTATCAAGTGGAGAGCACCAGTCAGAGTCAACCATGATGTAAGAGCAAAGGAGAAGGGACTGAGACAAGGAGAGACCCTCCTCTCGAGTGGTGAAGTAATCCCTCTCTCCTGGGACCAGAGGGGTGCCCCATGACTACTAGGTCGAGTGGGGACCAGGCCTTTTTCTTTCCCCCTTAGGCGTCCTAGGGATCCCAGGGCCCTGCCTTAGGTTGGGGGATTATCCTGCCATAAGTCGCCCGTCCTTGGAGCTCTTCAAGTAAAAGGCATCTAGCAGAATTAAAGTAAGCAGATCACAGGGTACCCTGTCTTAGGCCATGTGGAGAGCACCCTCATACCTGAACCATGCCATGTTGAGCCGGTTTCTACAACCTCTGTATGGTGTGCTCTTCAGGCGAGGATCCACATTAACTCCCGTCATTAGGCCCCTGCGTCTGTCATTAATGAAAAGACTCTGAAGAGCTCCTCAAACAAAAGATATAATGATATAGTTTTGGCACCAATAACTCCATCTCCAGATAAGAAGAAAGGGCTTTTTCCCAACCCAGTATTCACCTTTTAGTCTGGCCCATGGTATGACCACATTCCTAAGTGCCTACTCCACATAAAGTTACGTGTGCTGCCTGCCAAAAAATTAGGGCAGTGTAAAAGGGATCAAAATCCAAAATTTTAAACAAATGCGTTAAAACCAAACACTTTACAACGTGTGTCAAACTTTACCCATTATCTATAAGCAGTTACAAATATCATTAGCTCAAATTCAGTGGGAGTACAATGACATACATTGTTGTTATCATATATCACCAGTTCCTGCCTCTGGGCAACAGTCACAGGAACCCCCAATTTTCCCCTTCTTAAGTGAAGAGAGGTTAATATTTTAATTAAAATGAGTTCTGTGTCCCAAAGTTTAAAGCAGTCTGATGTTTAGTCTGCAACTCAGCTCCAAAGCAGACCAGAGTTCAAGCTGCAGAAGCAGTTTAGCATTTGTGCTCCTGGACAGGTGGGGTAGCCAGGGTGAGGCGAGCTGGTTTCAGGTACATGAAGCACATCCTGGCCCTTATGTCAGCCGGGTCTCCCTGGAATCTGGGGGTGGGTGACACCATGCAGAGTGGTGTAGCTGGTTTTGTCAACAGGCACTCCTTTCCTTGGGGGTAGGGAAGACCGGACCAAAGATCTCTCCTCAATCACCTATGGAAGTCTGGAACTCTTCTGTGTCCGCAGCCTCGACATCACGTTCAGAATTCATTTTCTTTCTGTGAAAAAAGCACAAACACATCCTCGACCCCAAATATATATAGGTCGGGTTTTTTTCGTGATGCATTGCAAGGGCTTTTCACCTTGTCTTAGCAAAGGTCAGCATGGTGTCAACAAGCCAGATCCGTTTGCATCAGGATCTGCTGTCAACTTGTATGAGTTGCTTTGAAGGAGCCTTGTTATGCTCCATAAATTTTATTATAATTAGCCATATATGCAGTTCCTCCATTGGACGAGCCAATTGTAAAATTTAGCATAAAATCCTTTAAGGGATTTTTTGCTATAGCTTTAGCAAAATACAGGTGCATAAATTGTAGCAATGATCTGGGAAAAGACCATTGTTTTTGGCCTTTGAATTTAGCAAAGGCAAATATCCAGGAATCAATCTTAAAAATTATCAATGAGTCTACTGTTTAGTATAAGGAACCTTGATCCTAGTCAAAATTTTGTTAAAACCATTTTCCAGATTCTATCCTGTCCTTTTATATCAGACAGGCTACTGGTTTAAATTAAGAACTTAATATCTTAACAAGCAAAACTGATAAGATTTAGCCATAAGCCTCATTTTTTTATAAAACTGTTGTAGAATAAGTTTTACATTTAATATACACACTTGCCATATCTGAATTATAATTAATATACTGTATTTGTTGATTATTGGATACTTTATCTGTTGATTTATACTTTACCTGCTTGAGTACCTGTTAGGCAGCTGTTTTAAGCTCTCTATTGGAAACTGTTTTTTGTAAGAATTTTACCTAGCAGCTCAAGGTCTCCTATAAGAATATTATCACTAGAGCTTTAACCATTGGACATCTAACCAAAAGTTTGTTCTTGTAGACAGCAGAATGTTGGATCCTGTTTCCGTATCCAATCTCTTAGCCTGTGCCTTTTTATAGATGAGTTGAGTCCATTGACATTAAGTGATATTAATGTCCAGTGGTTGTTCATTCCGGTCATTTTTCTAGTAGTAGAGTTTGTGTGTTTCCCTTCTTTGAGATGTGTTGGTGAAGGGACTCTAGATATCTGAGTTATTGTGAGCCTTGTTGGACTCCTTGGTTTGTGATTTTCCTTCTATTACTTTCTGTAAGGCTGGATTTGTGGCTACATACTGTTTAAATTTGTTTTTATCTTGAAATTTTTGTTTTCTCCATTTATAGTGAACGAAAGTTTGGCTGGGTATAGTAGTCTGGGCTTGCATCCATGGTCTCTTAGTTTCTGCAGTACATCTATCCAGGACCTTCTGGCTTTCATGGTTTCCAAAGAGAAGTCAGGTGTAAGTCTGATGGGTTTGCCTTTATAAGTAACTTAGCCTTTTTCCTTTGCAGCTCTTAATATTCTTTCTTTATTCTGTATGATTTGTGTTTTGATTATTATATGGCGAGGGGATGTTCTTTTTTGATCCAGCCTATTTGGTGTTCTGTAAGCTTCTTGGATCTTCATAGGTATATCTTTCTTTAGATTGGGAAAGTTTTCTTCTATAATTTTATTAAATATATTTTCTGGACCGTTGAGCTGCACTTCTTCTCCTTCTTCAACTGCAATTATTCTTAGGTTTGGTCTTTTTATTGTGTCCCAGATTTCCTGAATGTTTTGTGATGAGAGCTTGTTGGATTTGCTGTTTTCATTGATCAGTGCGTTTATTTTCTCTATGGTATCTTCAGCGTCTGAGATTCTTTCTTCAATCTCTTGTATTCTGTTGGTTATACTCGTTTCTGTAGTTTCTATTCGTTTACCTAGATTCTCAATGTCCAGACGGCCCTCTGTTTGTGTTTTCTTCCTTGTCTCCATTTCAGTTTTCAGGTCTTGAACTGATTCCATTATCTGTTTGATTATTTTTCCTTGGTTTCCTAGGGTATCATTCACTGATTTATTCAATTCTTCAAACTTTCTGTTATACTTCTCATCTATCTCTATGAGGGTATCATTCACTAATTTATTCAATTCTTCAAACTTTCTGTTATACTTCTCATCCATTTCCATGAGGGCGTTTTTTACATGCTGTTTAAGGATGTCAATCACTTTCAAAGATTCCATTTTTTCTCCTTCTTCTTGATTAAGGTGTTCATGTCCTCCTGATGTGGGGTCCCTGGGTTCAGGTGGTTTCACGCTGTTTTTCAGATTGTTGGGTGAATTCCTGCATTGGCGTCTGCCCATCTCTTCCTCCAAATGCTCCCCTAAGGATCTTCTTTTACAGGATCAGGTCTCCTTGCCCACTGATGTTACTTCCCTGTGTTGGGACTCTCCCGTGATGGCTCTCTAGGTGCCCCAGTGATGGATCTCCTGGAGCCAAGATCAGCTCTCCTTGCTGGTTGGGAAGCTTGTAAACTAGGTGCCTACCTGCACGTG
>CADCXT010006127.1:0-59950 GCA_902806775.1 Microtus agrestis | reverse complement strand
AATATGAGCATAGAAGTCAGGACCACAAGGGGTGCAGCCACCCACGGAGACAGTGGGGCTGATCCATTGGGAGCTCACCAAGGCCAGCTGAACTGGGACTGAAAAAGCATGGGATAAAACAGGACTCTCTGAATTTGGCGGACAGTGAGGGCTGCTGAGAAGCCAAGGACAATGGCACTGGGTTTTGATCCTACTTCATGTTCTGGCTTTGTGGGAGCCTAGCCAGTTTGGATGTTCACCTTCCTAGACCAGGATTGAGGGGGGAGGACTTTGGACTTTCCACAGGGCAGGGAACCCTGACTGCTCTTCAGACTGGAGAGGGAGGGGGAGGAGTGGGGGGAGAGGGGGGGAGGAAGTAGGGGGAGGGAAATGGGAGGCGGGGAGGAGGCAGAAATTTCTTTTTTTTCAATAAAAAATAAAATAAAAAAATTCACATTAACCATCAAAATAAATAAATAAATATAATGCTTTTCTCATTTCTAAAAAAAAAAAAAAGAACAATGACACTGGGTTTTGATCCTACTGCATGTACTGGCTTTGTGGGAGCCTAAGCTGTTTGGATGCTCACCTTATTAGACCTGGAAGGAGGTGGGAGGTCCTTGGACTTCCCACAGGGCAGGGAACCCTGACTGCTCTTAGGGCTGATGAGGGAGGGGGAGTTGATTGGGGGAGGGGGAGGGAAATGGGAGACGGTGGTGGGGAGGAGGCAGAAATCTTTAATAAATAAAAAAAAAACATGTATGTTCGTCCTATTTTTCTACCTATTATTCTCATTGATGTATAGTGCCTTATCATCTGAGTATAACTGGAAAACTTCTCCTTTAGCATTTTTATTATTTTATTATATACTCTTATATGTAATTCATTTTAACTATAAACTTATCAGTCTATATTTAAAGCTTAGTACACTTTGAGACTTTTAAAATGGAATCAGAAACCTACAGTTTGTACTTTTATGAATAAATCAATATATTAACGTCTATTATTTGTAATAATTGTAACAATTACTTTAGAATGTATGTCTGTGAATTCTCTAATTTAAGAATATGTTGATTTTCAGTGCTTAAATGTTTCCTTAAATTCTGAATTTAAAATACTGAATCATCACTAATTTGAATGCACAGGTAGGATTCCAGATTCACATTTCCAGGTACCAAGAGGTCACTCTAAATGCCCCAATCTGGGAAGCATTTCTGTATGTCCTCTGAGCACAGCAATGCCCACTGGCTTTTCTGAAGCATAATATCATCAGAGGTTGCAATTTTCCAAGAAAAGCAGCTCTTTGGAATTCAGTGCTCCTCTTCATTTGTGTCTTGTAAACTCAACAGCATCTTCATACTTCATTTGACAGTTCACAGTTTTCATCACAACAGAGGACCTTACTAAGCCTGCAACACAATGTACTGCAATTCTAACTAGTAAAAATTTAATACTTATTTTGCAATACATGACTTTCCCTTGGTAATCTTTAGTTTTAAGATATATTATGTATTAATACTTACTGCTAAAAATTTTTTGAAAAGCCAAATTTAAATATTTTCTTAAAAGCATTAGAATAAATGGATCTTTTTTTTTTACTTTTATTTCAAGCCTTTAACCTCCCATATAATGCTGAATAACATTATTATTTTGTTAAAACCAAAAATATTGGTTGGATTTTAATACTCAGGTTAACATGTAAAAGAAATACACACTATAATATATTTCTTTCCTACTTTTAGGTGATCAAGATACATTATGTACATGTGTGAAATTGCCAAATAAGAGATTGGTAATTAAAATAATGACTAAATTGTGATGGTCACAATACTAATGGTCAGTATTTTTCTTTCCTTCTGCTGTACCTCACTAGAGATGCTAAAACACAATCAACTTAATCCAGTCATAGAATTCTTTTACATACAATATTTCAACACCTTAATGACTGTCTTGTTAGATTATATTTGTATTTACAAGGGAATACATTTCTTTGTGTTCAATGTCTATGATAGAATTTGCCATAAAGTTTATGGGGATGTTTTAAATTAAGGCACTAATAATTTTATTAGATTCTTTGATGTAGGAAGGTCATTGGCTAATAAAGAAACTGGCTTGGCCCATTTTATTGGCTAGAACATAGGTGGGTGGAGTAAACAGAATAATATGCTGGCAGGAAGAGGAAGTGAGCTCAGAAAGCATGCACCTCCGCTCAGAGCCAGATGCCTCAGACAGAGATGCCACACTCCCCTCGCGATAGCTCTGCTCTCTGAGGCAGAGGCACGAAGCTCAGACCCAGGATGGACATAGGCTAGAATCTTCCTGGTAAGCGCACCTCATGGTGCTACATAGATGATTAGAAATGTGTTAAGAGGTTGAAGCTAATGGGCCAAGCAGTGCTTAAAAGAATACAGTGTCCGGGGGCTGGAGAGATGGCTCAGTGGTTAAAAGCATTGCCTGCTCTTCCAAAGGTCCTGAGTTCAATTCCCAGCAACCACATGGTGGCTCACAACCATCTGTAACAAGGTCTGGTGCCCTCTTCTGGCCTGCAGACATACACACAGACAGAATATTGTATACATAATAAATAAATATTTAAAAAAAAAAGAATACAGTGTCCGTGTAATTATTTCGGGTAAAGCTAGCCATGTGGGCGGCCGGGGTGCTGGGGACGCAGCCCCGCCACTCCTATCACAACAATTCTTGGAGAGTTTAAATGATTTAAAGTTATTTATTCATAAGTACTAAAACAATTAGCAAATAAAGGTTCATTGAACCTGAGGTCTGCTGTACTTGATATTTAGATTTGCATTTAAACTGTCTTCCATTGACTTATCTGTTAGAAGCTTGATGTCTTTCTGTGAATCATGGTACAATCTTACTTGTTTATTCATTTAATCTTTTTACGCATGATTTATGTGTGGTTTGCATATCTGTGCATGAAAATATCAACATATGTTATAAGATGTATACATGCAGGTACTAATATGTATATATGTGCGTTTGCATAGAGATAAGTCCATATTAGGCATCTATCTTGAAGTATTAAATAATTCTATTTACTTTGTTTCAAAATATCTATCATACTTAGTGAAATATTAATTTAATGTAAAAAGTCTCATTTTAATTTCATGATTGTCTAACAGCACAGTAACACTAATTTAGATATGAAATAAATTTTTAAAATTTATAGATTTCTGTATTTAAAAATGCATATTTTATTTAAAAGAAATTCAGAATGTTGCAGTATTCATGATACCAGATGATGTTTTAATAAATCCTTTTAATTATTTATTATCTTCAGCTCCTTGATTTTAAAAGATCACTGTAATTTAATAGGTGTTTCCTGGTTACAGAGAAAAAATACAGATAGCTTTTGTAAAGGCATGCATGAAATTACCCCCTCCCAAACTAATTAATCAGTGTTAGATGAATTATTGTTTGATGTACACACTAGAGGTCTTTAGAGGGAAAAATCAATTTGTCATTTGAACTTGCATTGAAATAATTTCTTTGCTTTCATAGGTTTCCAAGGTGTGACAATTTATTTTCTTTTTGTCTGTTTTAACATGCTTGATTCACCAGGAAACTCATTTTGGATTTCTTATGCATTGATTTCTGACACCTAAAAAAATCCACAAATTATCACTGCATTTTGATATTCTAACCCCTACACCTAGACTAATTTTGGATTTTCTTTTCTTCATCATTGACTGCCCAGGAGCTATAGATAGGGCCCCCTACTCAGGACAACAGCGCAGCCAAAACTACTACAAAAAAAATGAACAGCATCTTGACTGGTCAGCTAATTATGAAAGGCAGTTCATTTATAATGATTCATCTTTTTAAATGGATGTTTTTCCTTGGTGAAGCTCATTGCTTTTATTCAATCAGATTATATATATTCAATATATATATATATACATATATATATATATATATAATATATATATATATATATATATATATATATATACTAAAGTGAACCAGAAAATATAATGCCCAAATCAACCTAACCGTTCTTCTGCTAAATATTACATGACACTGTTCTAATTGTTTTCATAGCATGAAGTAGAAAACTATAAACTATTCCAGCTTCTATCCCTTTTCTCTCTCATTCTTCCTCTAGTGGAAAATATTTTCATTCTTTTTTAATTGATTTTATTGAGCTATACATTTTTCTCTGTTCCCCTCCCTTCCTCCCCCACTTCCCTTCTACCCTCTCTCATAGTCCCCATGTTCTCAATTTAATCAGGAGATCTTGCCTTTTTCTACTTCCCATTTAGGTTAGATCCATGTATGGCTCTCTTAGTGTTCTCATTGTTGTCTTGGTTCTCTGGGATTGTGAATTGTAGGCTGATTTTCTTTATGTCTAAAGCACTTATGAGTGAGTACATATGATAGTTGTCTTTTGGGGTCTGGATTACCCCCACTCAATATAATGTTTTCTATATTCATGCATTTGCTTGCAAATGTCAAGATGTCATTATTTTTTCTGCTGTGTAGTAAGTAATACATTGTGTAAAATATTAAATATCTAGATTCAGACTCCTTTTTATGGTTCTTCAGTATTTTGAAATAAACTGGAATTTACTACAAAGCATCTAATGTGCAATTATTATCAAAAGTTCCTTTGGATACAAATGGTCAATATAAGCCTTGTATTTTATCAAAAGTTTTTCCATACAATAAAATTTGATCATACTCTTTCACCCTTTCTTAACTCTTTCTAGATTTTCTCTATTTCCCTACCCATCCAACCTCATGTGCTTTCTCTCTCTTTCTCTCAAAAATTTCAAGGAAGAGAAACTATATACGGTTTTTATATTGAGATATGTATCAATAGAGAAACGGTTCAGAAACAAAACTAAAGATGCATATGCGCTTACATATAAACACAAACACACACACAAAGTCATGGAGCCCATTTTGTGTTAGCATGTCTGGGCATGGACCTGCAATGGCATGTATTTGATATCTACACATTTGAACAAATTGCAGAGACTGAAAACTTGGAAGTATTCAGGCCTAAACAGAAATGTGCTTATTGAACTCATTTTCTCAAGACTCAAGGATCTATGTAAATGGTACCGAAAAATTGTAGAAGCCAGAGGTGGTTAATTACTATGGAAACAGATTTTTATGTTGGTGCCTGAGGGTCGTACTGATTCTGTTCCTTTTGCTGCCAGGGTCATGGTGACACCCAGACCAGAGCTGCTAAATAGGGCTATGTCTATGTCTGGGGTCCCATTGCAGCAGGGGTCTGTGATGTTACCCTTGGCCTGTGTTAGCACAGAGGGTCATTGGAACCATGCTGTGCTGAGCCAACCCTACTCTTCACTGGCACTGTAACAGCTGGTCCTGCCCCTGTCTGGATATTGCAGCAGGATAGCTGGCACTGTCTGGTGGTGGAGAACTGATATCCCCTCACCCTGCACTCAGGAAAGATGGCCACACCCCTTACCACAAGTGTACCCATCACTCAGACAGCCCACTAGAACAAACCCTATGGTCAGAGATGAAGGTAAGCAGACAATGACGTGAAAGCAGAAAGGTGAACACCTCCACCCATGCCCTTGCAGATCTTTGGAGAGAGGGCCCTGCGCCTTGCCTGAGCAAAGCAATAGAGCTGGCACTGCTTGCATGAGTATGGAAGACCCAGATCTGAGAGCCTGCGAGCAGGGAAACTGCCCCTGATCCTTGCTGTAGCCTGCCTGAATTGGATGAGCTAGCCAAGGGAAAGTTGGCAAGCTGACCAACCCAGCAACCACTCTGGCCAGACAAGAGCTATGAATTGGCCCATCTCTTAACTGAAGATGATGAAACTACAGATCCAAAACAGCAGGGTCTTGGGGACATAAGACAACAGAATATCCAAGAGGAGCCCTAATGAGAGCCCATATTGGTGGCATAGCAGAAGCCAGAAGTCAGAGTCCTCAAGTTAGACCAAAGTCTGGTAATAATGAACACTTGCAAGTAAAGACGAATGGACTAAAGGGTAAGCCTTGTGACTCAATGGGCCACTCCACAATTTTCATGATGAGATTCTTCTATTTATTTATTTAGTTAGTTGTTATGCATTTATGTATTTATTTTCTATCTATGTATCTGTCTCTATTTTATTTTTTGTTTTTGTATCTCCTTTGTTTTGTGTTGTTTCTTTGTTTTATTTGTGTTTTTTTCTTTTAATTTGGTTTTGATTTGGAAGGGGTTGCAAGGGCAGAGGACAGATGTAAGAGGACTGGGAGATAAGTGTGATTGAAATGCATAATGTAAAATTAATAAAAAGTTGTTTTTTTTTTAGGGACAACTAATATTTTCCTGATACAACAGGACTGGTAGACGTGAAGTCACAGAATGCATAGCAATAAGTACAAGACCTGCATAGGTTCAAACTGGATAAAAATCTCAACACTGAGTAGGCGAAATGGGCACAAAGTCCCACTATTAACAGAGAAGCTATTTACAATTGATACCTGTTGGGTAATGAAAATAGTATAGTAAAATTTAAATCTCACTACTCCTACCTACCATGATCTAGTAAAGGAAAACTCAGGTGTGTTCTTGAACCTCATGAACGTCATATGGTAGACAGAAAATAATATGCAATGTGCCCACTTCCTGAGTCTGCTAGAATGTTGGAAGCAGTGAGACCCCAGATCCTGAATTTCTTGTAATCCCCTCATCTGAGTGGCTACAGCGGCTCTGAGCAGGAGACCTTCAGGAGTTCCTAATGACAGGAGAGTGGTTTCTGCTGGGTTTGGCTGGGTCGTGGCTATCTCTATATAATCTGCCCCTGAACACAATAAAGGGGACATTCTTGGGGAATTCAAGGATGACCCGTGTCCTGTCTCTCTGTGTGTGTCTGTGTATTTTAACCTCCAGCCCTCTTGCCCGAAGCTCGCAAACTGGGTGCCAGCGCACAGAGCACAGACACTGGGGCATGGTGCCCAGCACTAGAAGTAATGAACGAATTCACCCATATAAAGGACTTAGAGAACTGATTTGGATAGATGACATGTTGCCCACTTGGTTTGCTACGGCCTGCGTGATAGCTGAGAGACTAATGAATTGAGCCCTGGAAATACTCAGATGTCTATTTTCATGGCTTAATTCTCTGTCAGTGAGAAGCACATTGGAACTCTAGAAAACTACCGTCATTGTCTGTGGTATTATAGCCACTAATACATTCACTAATATTGTTCAAGCCGAACCTCTCATCTATGCTCTAGCAATAGGCTCAATCATAAAATAAAATCACAAAAGTTGGAAGAGGACTTGTTGAAGAGAATATTCTCAGCCAAAAAATAAAGGGGGGGGTTAAGAAGTAAGTAAAAGTAGTGTTTAATGCACAGGTGAATTACTATTTCAAGTGCCAAAAATAACAACCAAGGGTGCCGGCCTTATATATGTCAGTGTCCCCCAACAGATTCAAAACACCACAAGCAGGAGAGAAAGAAAAAGTTAAAGAGCCAGGGGATGGGAAGGAATGCTGCGAAATTCTTTCCTCTGGGTATAATGTGACTCTTAGATGCATAAGCACAGAAAAGCACTGCTCACTTGCAGGTAATCTGCATAATATTCTAGCATTTTAAAACATAACAGGAGGAAGGAGTTCCCCAGACTGCATGCACCTCAAGCTGAGGAGCTATTAATGTAGGTGATGGTTGCTAGGAGAGGGATGGTCATTTTCTTTTGGGACAAGACCATTAGCAGTTTGCCTGTGCTTTCGTGGATGACTTCACACCAGTGTACATGAGGACAATACATTGGTCTGTGAGAGATACTAAAAATAATTTTAAGAAATAGATATTGAATTGGAATGGAGTTGTGTATGAGGTTTTATGGGGAAGAAAGGTAAAGGAATGAGTATGGGATAGAAAAGATCAATACACTTGATAGGTCATTCAATCCCAGGAGGCCATAGCATAACATGTACTCATATGGTCAATACCAAATGCACTCAGAACATTTACATACATATACAACAATAAATTAAAAAAAATGATGTGGAGTTTAGAGGGTGTTAAGGTATAACAGGACAACTAACAGGAGGAACTCTTGTAGAATGATGTAAATACTTACATTAAAACTGCCAAAATTTATAAATGCTTAAAAAAAGATACATTCAGCATACATCTCTGCACTTTTCAGGGATCCAAATAGTTTAAAACAAAGAATTTGATTAATTTAAAAATGAAAGAATAAAATAAATACTTGACTGAACTTTGATTCCCTTGCATTTAATATAAAAAGACTGTATCATTAATTCTTTAACTTGGATAGAATTGAATTTTTTATGAATAGTTATAATTAAAAGGGGAAATAAAGAAAATAATAAATCACTAGGCCCCGGAGCATATATTAAGTAACGCACATAGCTTCACACAGGAGCACAGTCTCTGATTGTTAAACTTAGTAATATAAGAAACTACGATTAATTTAACAGGTATTTGAGATTTTTTCACAAAAATAAATGATTAACTTATTCTTGTTGACTATTAATTTTTTTTATTTGAAGTAATTGATCTGTCTATTTTATTTCAGCTTTATATAATAATGTGTGAATTCTTCTCTCATAGGAAATTGCTGAAGGGAAACAAATATTTCAACTTTAATAAAAGGTTCACTAAGAAATACTTAGAAATTCTCTGTCTGAAAAATAGAGTAGAAATTAGGTAAGGGACATGTTTTGTTCCTAGTTGCTAATATATTTAACAAGGGATTGGAATATTATTTCCAGGAGAGAGCACAGTGTGCATAGACAACGAAGTGAAGCTAAAGGAAAGGGAGGACCAGACAGCAACCTGATCAATTCACTGCAGTTTGGAAGCAGGGAGCTGGAAGAAACAAGCGGTAACCAATCTTGCATGAACCGTGGTGCATTAGATGTGAGCTGCATGAATCAGATAGGAAGTGCTTGGAGTAAATACTTAAGTCAGCCCCCTTGTCAATAGATCTCACGTCTACTGTGTTTGTATTGTTGGGAAGATGGAAAGACACATGTGCACAATACACTTGAGAAGGAATATAAAAACTTTAAATTAATACAACTATCACAGCATGTCCTATCTACATACTTGAGTGTATATAGTATGTAATATGTTACCTTAAGTCTTTCACAAGTTTAAAATGCTTATTCCTCCTAAAACAAGTTTCACTAGCCTATACTCATTCTTTCCGGCTCTTGAGAAGTTGATGAATAAGATATCCTCAATCTACAAATTTTCAAATGGCTCATCATATTGTAAATGTATATTCTTTTTTATTTTATTGATATTTATTGTGCTCTACATTTTTCTCTGCTCCCCTCCCTGCCTCTCCCCTCTTCCTTCAACCCTCCTGCAAGGTCCCCATGCTCCCAATTTACTCAGGAGATCTTGCCTTTTTCTACTTTCTACTTCGCATGTAGACTAATCTATGAAAGTCTCTCTTAGTGCCCGCATTGTTGTCTAAGTTCTCTGGGATTGTGGTTTGTAGGCTGGATTTCTTTGTGTTGTGTTTAAAAACCACCTATTAGTGAGTACATGTGATAATTGTCTTTCTGTGTCTGGGTTACCTCACTCATAATAATGTTTTCTAACTCTATCCATTTTCCTGCAAAATTCAAGCTGTCATTATTTTTTTTTTCTGCTGTGTAGTAATCCATTGTGTAAATGTACCATTTTTGTCTTGTCCATTCTTTGATTGAGGGTCATTTCGGTTGTTTCCAGGTTTTGGCTATGACAAACAAAGCTTCTATGAACATAGTTGAGCACATGTCCTTCTGGCACAATTGAACATCCTTTGGATATATACCCAAAAGTGGTATTACTGGGTCTTGAAGAATGTTGTCTTCTAATTTTCTGAGAAATCACCACACTGACATACAAAGGTGTTGTACTAGCTTGCATTCCACATAACTGGATATCAACATGTAGAAAAATGAAAATAGACCCATATCTATCACCATGCATAAAACTCAAATCCAAATGGATCAAAAACCTCAACATAAAGCCAGCCACACTTGAACACATTGGCACAGGGTACCACTTCCTAAATAGAACCTCAGCAACACAGACACTGAGAGAAACAATTAATAAATGGGACCTCCTGAAACTAAAAAGCTTCTGTAAAGCAAAGGACATGGTCAACAAGACAAAATGATAGCCTACAGAATGGAAAAAAAAAGTTGGACACCAAAAGATCACATAATCCTATCAAAAAAAATGGAGTACAGACCTAAACAGAGAACTCTCAACTTAAGGAAATGTTCAACATCCTCATTTATCAGAGAAATGCAAATTAAAACAACTCTGAGATTTCATCTTACACCTGTAAGAATGGCCAAGATCAAAAACACTGATGACAACTTATGCTGGAGAGGTTGTGGGGAAAAGAGAACACTTCTTCATTGCTGGTGGGAAAGTAAATGTATATTCCTGTGACTAATTTTTTTAATTTAATTTGCTTACTTATTAATTTATTTTTCCCAAGACAATTGATATGCTAAAGTAAGTAATAATTAAAACTGTATTTCCTGTAATGAGAGGTAAGATATTGTAAATAAATCCATTTAACATGATTCCATTATAAATGTCCACATAAAAATTAGAAAATTGAAATGAGTCACAAGTATAATAAGTTTTATTTTGGTTATTTTTATGAACAGTCATTTCTTTGAATGATTTACCAATTCTCAAACCATTACAGTCTCTTTATAGATGTATTCATACATTTTTTCTTCTTTATGTTATAGGAAAATGCATTTTTACTGTCTATATTGTATAAAATCCTAAGTTGTGTATTAAATATTTGAAAATAACCCAGTGTTTCTCTAGATATGCTTGACAAGCAAATATTGTTCAGGAGTTACTGAAGTATACAGTTATCTGAATACTATATAACATAATGACACGAACTCAGATAGACTGCATATGACTGAAAGTGCCAGTATCGTGAGTACATCAACAATCCTGTTCTTTGTTCTTTTTACACCTGTCTGGTCAGAAATTTTCTATAATACTACATTCAGTAAGATGGGCCAATTTTCTATAATGCATTTTATTTAAAATAAATGCCTAAAATCTTCTGAATCTTAATATTGTATATCTCAGAGCTTTAAAATACAAATGTAAAAGGAGGCTGCGCATTGGTTCCTGGCATCCCAGACCCAAATAATGACACAGAAGCTATATAAATTACAACACTTTTGGGTTGATGGCTCAGGTGTATTTTTAGCTCTTATAGCTTAAATTCACCCATTTCTTTAGTCTGTGTATCACCATAAGTCTGTGCTTTACCTGTAAGATTCTGACATCTTTCTCCTTCAGCAGCTACATGGCTTCTGCCTAAGTCTATCTTTTTCTCCTTGCATTTGGTTTAGTTTTCCCACCTACCTATATTCTACCCTGACATAGACCAAAGCAGCTTCTTTATTAACTAATCATAATAAAATATATTCACAGTGTACAGAGGGGAATCTCACATCATACGTATAAGCTAGGCAGTTCAAAGTGATAACAGTGGTAGAAAATGACTAAGGGAGATCAAGAACTGGCTGTAGAATCAGGGACTATATATAATAGAGAGAAAGGCCATGATTACTAAATTAGAATAAGGGCATGATTGGATTGGAAGACACTGGCTTCAATTCTATTCATTAATAGCAGTTAAACCTTAAAACCCTATGATTTCTCAAAGGTGTATCCTCTAGTCTACAATCTTTGAGCTCCGTGACTAACAAGGAAAATATATACCCCATTCAACATGCACACTTTTGGCATAACATTACATAACAGCCTCTGTAGTTGACAAACACTAAAAACTACTTTTGCTTATTTAAAAATTTCCTTTCTTTGTTGAGTCTTTGTGTGGTTTTGGTATCAGAGTGATGATAGCTTACAAACTTTTGGTTGGATGTCCAATGGTTAAAGCTCTAGTTATAATATTCTTATGGGAGACCTTGAGCTGCTAGGTAAAATTCTTACAAAAACAGTTTCCAATAGAGAGCTTAAAACAGCTGCCTAACAGATACTCAAGCAGGTAAAGTATAAATCAACAGATAAAGTATACAATAATCAACAAATACAGTATATTAATTATAATTCAGCTATGGCAAGCATGTATATTAAATGTAAAACTTATACTACAACAGTTTTATAAAAAATGCTGCTTATGGCTAAATCTTCTCAGTTTTGCTAGTTAAGATATTAAACTCTTAATTTAAACCAGTAGCCTGTCTGATATAAAAGGACAGGATAGAATCTGGAAAATGGTTTAACAAAATATTGACTATTATCAATGTTCCTTATACTAAACAATAGATTCATTGATAATTTTAAAATTGATTCCTGGACAATTGCCTTTGCTAAATTCAAAGGCCAAAAACAATGGTCTTTTCCCAGATCACTGCTACAATTTATGCAGCTGTATTTTGCTAATGTTATAGCAAAAAATCCCTTAAAGGATTTTATGCTAAATTTTACAAATGGCTCTTCCAATGGAGGAACTGCATATATGGCTAATAATAATAAAAATTATGGAGCATAACAAGGCTCCTTCAAAGCAACTCATAAAAGTTGCCAGCAGATCCTGATGCAAACGTATCTGGCTTGATAACACCAAGCTGACCTTTGCTAAGACAAGGTGAAAAAGCCCTTGCAATGCATCATGAAACAACCCGACTTGTATATATATATTTGGGGTCGAGGATGTGTTTGTGCTTTTTTCAAAGAAAGAAAATAAAATCTGGACGTGATGTCGAGGCTGCAGACACAGAGGAGTGCCAGACTTCCAGAGGTGATTGAGGAGAGGTACTTGGTCCGGTCTTCCCTGCCCTCAAGGAAAGGAGTGCCTGCTGACAAAACCAGCTACACCACTCTGCAGGGAGTCATCCTGCCTCCAGAGTCCAGGGAGACCCGGGTGACATAAGTGCCAGGATGTGCTTCATGTAGCTGAATCCAGCTCACCTCACCCAGGTTCCCCCACCTGTCCTGGAGCACAAATGCTAAACTGCTTCTGCATCTTGAACTCTAGTCTGCTTTGGAGCTGAGATGCAGACTAAACATCAGACTGCTTATAACTTTGGGACACAGAACTCATTTTAATTAAAATATTAACCTCTCTTCACTTAAGAAGGGGGAAAATTGGGGGTTCCTGTCACTGTTGCTCAGAGACTGAAACTGGTGGTATTTGATAACAACAATGTATGTCATTGTGCTCCTACTGAAATTAATCTAATGATATCCATAACTGCTTATAGATGTTGGGAAAAGTTTGACACATGCTGTAAAGTGTTTGGGTTTAATGCATATGTTAAAAATTTTAGATTTTGATCCTTTTACACTGCTCTAATTTTTGGCAGGCAGCACACGTAACTTTATGTGGAGTAGGCACTTAGGAAGGAGGACATACCATAGGCCAGACTAAAAGGTGAATACTGGGTTGGGAAAAAGCCCTTTCTTCTTGTCTGGAGATGGAGTTATTGGTGCCAAAATTATATCATTATATCTTTTGTTTGAGGAGCACCTCACAGTCTTTTCATTAATGATAGACGCAGGGGCCCAATGACGGGAGTTAGTGTGGATCCTCGCCTGAATAGCACACCATACAGAGGTTGTAGAAACCGGCTCAACATGGCATGGTACAGGTATGAGGGCGCTCTCCATATGGCCTAAGACAGCGTGCCCTGTGATCTGTTTACTTTAATCCTGCTAGATGCCTTTTATTTGAGGAGCTCCAAGGACGGGCGACTTATGGCAGGATAATCCGCCTACCTAAGACAGGGCCCTGGGAACCCTAGGACGGGTAAGGGGGAAAGTAAAAAGGCCTGGTCCCCACTCGACCTAATAATCATCAGGCACCCCTCTGTTCCCAGGAGAGGTAAATTGCTTCTCCACTCGAGAGGAGGGTCTCTCCTTATCTCAGTCCCTTCTCCTTTAGATCTGACACCATGGTTGACTCTGACTTGTGCTCTCCATGTAATAACTACCTGCCTTTATATAAGAGAAAGGGGGATCTGTTGGGAGCCGTTTCCCAGTAAAAATCATTACAGGAACCATCACCTTGGGGAGTCTGCAGGGAACCCCACACCCATAATTGTGCTAAGAATAGTTCTATTGCCTCACACACAATTAAAGCTGTTAATGGAAAAATAAATAAATAAATAAATAAAATTTCCTTTCTTTGGCTCATCAACATTATGTCAGTTTCTGAGATATTTTGTACTAACATTTAAAAAAAATTCTATGTATTTTAAGAGTAAATAATAAGATGATTATAAAATCAGGTGAACTATTTAATATGAACCATGTATGAGGTTTCAGATTTACCCTTATTTGTTGAATAATTTATTCAAATATTTTAATTCAGATTACAGTCCCCAAACTTTGGATTTAACTATGTGTTTGAAATACATGAACAGTTTATGGCAGATACAAAAGAAAATTCTGCTCTTTATATAAGTGGATGCTATTTTCTTTTTCTATATTTTGTGGTCTGTTGATTAATGTTAATTATATTTACTCTGTTTGGTATGCCTGGTCTTCCCATGCAACACCAGCAGCAAATTTCATAATTTTATGGAAATCCAAGATCATGTGCCCATTCTACATAAAACTTTTTTAGATTTAAACATTCTGGAGATCTAGAGAGATAGTTCTGTATTTAAGCATGAAGAGTATATGTCATTTCTTAGTACCTAGGTAGGAATCCGGGTGTAGCAATAAGCATGTCTGCAACTCAAGTACTGTGGATGGTACTTAAAAGTCACTGGGCTAGTTGTTATTTCTTTAATTACTTTGTTCAAAAGGATAAGGTAGAGAGTGATGAAACAGTGCACCCATATCATTCTCTCATCTTCATAGGAGTGCAAGGTACATACAGGTATATATATATACACACACACACACACACACACACACAGAGAGAGAGAGAGAGAGAGAGAGAGAGAGAGAGAGAGAATTAATCTATATGTAAACAAATAAATAATTTGTTGGTTTGCATATGAGGAATATTCCAGAAGTCATCTAAGGTGCTAAAGTATTGCTCACAAGCTGAGAGATAAAATTATTGATAAGATATTTTTTTATTGGTATTGACTTGACTAACTCAGTGGATTAATTTGCTAAGTCCTTTATTTTATGTCACTATTGACAGGTGGAAGAAGGTGAAGCCTCGATACAGGAGAAAAGTGGGAAAGATCACATCCTTGAAGATTTTTCCCCCAGGCCCTTTTCTTTGCCTCAGTGTTACTCAGGTGAGCCATGTCTTGTTTTATGCTCTTGCTACTGTGATGTTCTGCCTTATACAAGCATGGTGTGTTATGAACTATACCTTATTTTAAGTATTTCACTTAAGTATATTCATCAAGAAAAAAGGCATAAATTCTAGTATAATAGTGTAGTTAGCCAATAATTTCAAAAAGAATTGGATGCCAAGTTTTTCCAATCCATCAGGGTTTTATTAAACTTGATGGAATCAGTGTAATAACTTCTTATTTAGGTTCTGAAAATAATAAAACTGTTTTTAATACTTTTACTATTATTACAATCACAGCACTTCAAACATTTTTTAAACAACAATACAAATGTACATCTGGAATTCTAAAATGTATTAATAATACTTGTGCTAGATTTTACTTTTATTCTTTATTAAATTGTCGGTTTTGATACATATGCTAAAATAGAAAAAATAATTTATGTCCATATATCCTCAGGATCAGAATTTCAAATACCCATCAACATACTCTATAAATATGACTTTCATACACTTTTAATATCAGTTATAACTTCTCTGATATTACCAATATTGAAATCACTCTCAACTAGAACCAACTGGTTTAATTTTAAGAAGTTAGCAGATTAAATGACTAGTAAGATTGCATATCTATTTATATCATATATGTACAAATATACATTTATATCTATATATCTTCCTATATACATATTTCTTCACTTGCAAAATGAAAAGGGAAAGGTAAAACTAGCATTTATTTCACAGCATATATCTTTTTCATTTTTTATTAGTAGACATTAAGCAATCTGTACTTACTGAGATCTAGATCTTTGAACTAATATTCTTTACAAAAAAAATAAGAAAGTTCTGAATAGAAGAACACTTATCCAATGTTTGACCTGGCAGGGTCTTCCAAACTACCCCAGAAAGCAAAACGTGCATCACATTTCCCACAAGTGAAACACCATGTTTTCGTTAGTTTAAGCTAAACTTTTTCTAATTAATTGGAGAGTTGATAGGATCGTGGCATGAAATGAATTTTTTTTTAAAATGTAGAAAAATGTAAAACTTGTCTAATATTGCTATTAATATATTCTCTCAAATAATTTAATTATAAGAACATTCATGAAATATTAGAAACATGCACCTTATGCACACACATACCACATAGACGTGGCAAAAAGACAAAAAATACAGTTTTCAAAGGACTACCAAATCTGTAAGATGACACACTTTTAGCCACCAAATGAATAAGGGGAAAAATCAAATATAATTTAAAACCCTTTACTTGGCTATTTCATTTAATAGGTTAAAATTTTAAATATAGCATGCTCTCATAAAATAAATCTAAACTAAGAGACAGAAGAAAATCCATGACCTTGCTAAATATTGTGAAAAATCACACAGCATTTACCACGAGTTTTCTTCTTTGTCAGAGAGAACAATAACACATTACAGGATATTTCAGGCAGCTTGGCTTTTGCATAATGTATGGCAGAACGGATTCATCAGTGAGCATTCTTTGCCAATCAATGGGACAGTTTCCCATTGTGCAGTGGTGAAAAAGAAAGCCTGAACAACAGGAAATGAAGAATAACAGAAAAGAGGAATTTGTATAGAACATGTATGAAAAATAGTGTGAACATCATGCTTTTTCTTTTAAATTGTATTTGTGATTTACAGTTACGTTTTAGCCAACATTATGTTGTGAAAAGTACAGGAATCCAGATCACAGACTCAACAATTATTTTGTATCTCTTTAGGTAATCAAAGAAAACCTTAGTTTATTAATGCACTAATATCAATTTGTAACAACATCTGCCAGATTATTTTTTGTATGAACAATATTTTCAAAGAATCTAAAGCTAGTAACTCTGCAAGATCAAAAATATTAATTTTAACAGTAAATACCTTCAGTTTTTAAGTCGGTTAATCATCATTATATAAGCTGTCATCAAAACAGACAGCCGAAGAAGCTTAACAAGTTTAGCATTCATGTTGCTAAACACTTTAAATATTCCCTGTGGGACACTCAAAGCATGGTTTATTATTTTATATTTTTTCAAAGGAGCTATATATTTATTTACCCAGTTGTGTGCACTCAAAATTATAAACTCTTATCATTCTTAATAAAGCGTGATAATGCTCCCTGCAGAGGATTCCTCCTCAGTTTTCCTGTGCAGAGAATTCATTCCCCACGGCCTTTTTTAAAATATATATACAGGGTTTCTCTGTAGCTTTGAGGTCTGCTCTAACTAGAACTCAAGAAATGTAGTGAATAGATATGGAGAGAGTGGACAACCTTGTGTTGTTTCTGATTTCAGTTGGATGACTTGAGTTTCTCTCCATTTAGTTTGATGTTGGCTATTGGCTTGCTGTATATTATGTTTAGATATGTTTTTTTGTATCCCTGTTCACCACAAGACCTTTGTCCTGAAGGGATGCTGTATTTTGTCAAAAGATTTTCCAGCATCTAATGAGATGATTATGTGTTTTTATATCAGTTTGTTTATATGATGGATTACTGACAGATCTTATATTGAACCATCCCTGAATCTCTGGGATGAAGCCAATTTGATCATGCTGGATGAAGGTTCTGATGTGTTCTTGGATTCAGTCTGCCAGTATTTTATTTAGTATATGTGAATCAATGTTCATTAGTGACATTGCTCTATAAATCTCTTTCTTTGTAATGTCTTTTTGTGGCTTGCGTATCAGCGTAATTGTAGATTCATAAAAAAGAGTTTGGCAATGTTCTTTCTGTTCTGTTGTGTGGAACAATTTGAGGAGTATTAGGATTACTTCTTTGAAAATCTTGTAAGATTCTGTGCTGAAATCATTTCGCCCTGGGCTCCAGCAGAAATCTGTGGCTCAGGCCTATCAACTTCCTTGTTAAGCAAGTGCTTACCCACCTAGCCATTTACCATCATGTAAATCTAAAGGGGTTTGCATAAAATTAATAAATAAATATACATAAAATTAATAGAACTTTATTTGCAATTTCAAGATTGTGGCTTTCCCTCACACTGAGAGAACAACAATTGACTATTAAATGTAAAATCATCAAATTTGACAGTGTATTATGGGAATAGCAGCTATATCAAATGATGCAAACTAAAGGTGAATGCATCAGAATTATAAAGGTAAAAGGACATGTTGAACAGAATTTATATTTATATTACGTGTGAGAAAGAAAGAAAGAATAACTATTCTAGAGCAAAGATGTCTTGGAAAAGCCTTGGAATTAATGATCAAAAATGATAGAAATATTATATTTTTGCTCATAATCTGAGATCATTAGACTAGTTAGAAGGTGAAAGAATACTGAAAGAAATTTAAGCATTGAAATATACCTCCAAAAATATTATTGAGCAATTTATAAGGTAGTGTTTTAATTATTTCAAACTCTCTTTGCTTGTTGAGAGTGGTCTTGAAATGTGAGACCATGTGGAGTTTAAATTGCATGCAGCCAAGCTTATATTTACAGCATGTGATAACAGCATGTGTTTATAGAGCTCATCATTTTTCAGCCCGTATTTTATAGACATTAGTAATAACAGTAAGCAAATGAAGCTTGAGAATGTCTTGTAACTTGCCCAACAGTATCTAGGAAAAAGTCTTTGAATTCTATCCAGCACTGTAATGTTTAAATTCTCCTCATATTCATCAATTACATTGTAGAGCTCCACTACTATGTAATAGTACTACACTATTATTATTTAAATTATCATTATACTAAATTATCATTATTATTGACGTAATAGTATTATACTATATTATTATTATCATTAGTGTAGTAGTCTATACTATTAGACATACTACTTACTACAATTATTACACATATATAGTATGTATATATGTGTGTGTGATTTATACACACCACACACACACATATCCAGAGCATTTTATTATATCTTATGAAGGCTGAAGAAGTATGTTTAAGTACTTATGTGTGTCAGTTTTGTTTTTCTTAATAGTTTTTAGATTTTACTTGTGAGGAGAACAGTGTCATGTCATATAGACACAGAAAGAACAACCAAGTTCAACATTTACAAAACAAATTCACATGCTAGGATCATGGAAGTAACTGAGAAAATGGTACCATTGATGAGCCATATATGATGGTGAGTATAAAAACTGTATAGATATTAGGATGTATAGACATGTGTGTGTGTATGTGTGTGTGTACTGTACTCTCTTTTTATGAAAAGCTACTAAAAGTTTTTCTTCCATAATAACATGAACTGCTTTATGATTAAAAGTAAATGATTCTTGATCTATGTCAAAGAATGAACTGTGTAGAGAGAGATAGTGGGAGGCTTAATATGAGAGATGAAACCTGGTATGCTGAAGATATCATATAATAGGAAATAGAATAAACGTGTAAAACTTCAAGAATGTTGAAAGGACTAACGTGGATTTAGGAAGATGGCTCAAAGGTTAAAACTTTGACATGCAATCATGAGTGTTGGGCTTTGGATTCATAGAACACAGTCTTTAATTCAAGACTCAGAAATGGAAACAAGAGATACCTGGAGAAATTTGACTAGAAGACTAGCTGTCTAGGTAAGCTTCAGGCTTGGTTTTGAGATACTGCCACAAGGAATCACGCAGAACTGTGGTTAAAGAAGAGTAAGTCTATCGACCTTAACCCCACGATTACCATTGGAACTCACATACGTACAAACATGCATACACACATGCACACATAACACACACCCAGAGGAATTATTTTAAATTCCTGTGTTGGCACATCTTTTGGTATTTCTGTAAAATTGTTTCCAGAAAAGTTTAATTGAGGAGAGAAGACACAGCCTGATTGTGGGCAGCAGCATCTTGAGACTAGGGTCCTCAATTTCATATAAAGGGAAAGCAATTAGCATCAGCCTTCATCACTTTGTGCTTCCTGAGGGGTTATCTTATGACCCTGCCTCTTCAAGTTCACCATCATCAGGTACAGAACCCTCAACAGATGAGACACAATAAACCCTTTCTTCCTTAGTTACTTTTGCCTGTATTTTCTCACAGCACTGAGAAAAGAACAATCAATAACTCAGAGAAACACAAGAAAAGAGAAATGTCCCTCTCTTAAGGTGTATGTATTTAGTTATCTATACATTACTCGGACACTAGTAAACATTTTGTTTTATGAGTAGCATACACAACAATTCATCTAATCTGTCATATAAAGTTATCATCTCCAATATGTGATACAAGTAGATGGCTCTGATCCTATAAAACTTTATTTGCAAAAACAGAATTTGACCCAGATTTGAACTATTAACCGCATTTTTCAGGAGTTGGTATTTCAGATAAAAGTAACATTCATAAAATCTATAATACTTTAATCATTGATTAACCCCTGCTTCTTAATGTGCATAAATATTATATATATTTAAATATATATATATTCGTGTGCATATATGTATGTGTGTAGGTATCTGTATAGATATTTAATGCTTGTATGATAGATCTCTGTCTAATTAATCCTGTTTTAATTAAAATAAGAAGTGAGAAAGTTTGATGCTCTGTTTGTGTTTTTCTATGTGTGTATGAATGCATATAATAGCTTCTTTTCTCATTCAATCTCAAATTGTATGACTATAAAAAGTTACTGCCTCTGACCCAATTACTGAGCGGACTGTGAATTAGGTCATCACTGTTAAATGGACTGTGTTCTCCATAGGTACACTTGAACTGCCCTTGTATTGAGCTCAGAGGAAAAGATCCATTTCTTCCAGTGTGTCTATTGTGGAGACAAGATTACTGCACTGCCGATTATGTGTTCATTCTCATAATGCATGCTGATAGTAATGTTTAATCACTTTACTCAAGAGTACTAAAACTAACAGCCCTTGCTTTAAGTACACAAAAATCCTGTGAGTGCATTCAGAGGCGATGTATTACCTGGAACACTTATCTAAAAAGATATAAAAAATCCTAAACATGCCTACTCTCTGAGGCCTAGGATGGGTAAATAACTTTAGCAACATGTAAGAATACGTGAAATTAAAGTTTGTAAAGAAGAATTATTAAATAGCAGCATCATTCCTTCTAGCTTTGAAATATTTGATTTAATTCAATAGTATATGAATTATCATGTTACCTAACCATATCAACTAAGATCATTAACGTATGCATAGGTTAAAAACCCTCAGATAATAATAACCTCTTTAAATCTAGAGCTTTAGCCCAAGTAAGATCAGAAATATTGTTGTTATTTGTATTTTTCTGTGAATTTTATCATACTTCGATGATCAAAGAACATTCTCAGCAAGCCTCTCTTTTATTGGTGTGCATTGTATTGTCTAACATTATGAGAAAAATATTTTTCAAACCTTAGGGATGAATAAAAGTAATATTAATATTCAGTATTATATGTAGCACAATAATACAGCCTGAATTACACCTCTATAATCATATTATATCCAGAGTTTTTGAGGACAGTGAATACCATCATATTTCCATATAATGAGCATGGGCATATGTAATAACTACTGTTATAAGAATATACTCTGCCTTCAAAATCATAAATCTGTAAGATTTCTGGCACCACTCACTCTGCTGCACTGTACGGCTTGTCCTCTAAAAACTCAAGTTCAAATTGAAACTACCCTAAGATTATTTTGAACACTGACAGTGCAACAAAGGATAATTTTCTTGTCTGCATCTTAATCCACAGCAGCAGGATTGAGAGGGGAGGGTTCTTTGGTGCAGCAGGAAGCCTCAGGAGAAAAAGACTTCAGCTTTTACCCATCACATCAAGTTTCTATGACAAGGCTATTTAGCACTGTCAGTGATTAAGTTTTCACACACTCCGGGCCTGTACAACCTTCTGTTTCCTTCACTTTAGCACAAACAGCTGTGCTTCCAGTTGCCTCTTAAGACACTCGGATCATCAAACAGGCATCCATATTTGATCTCACAGGCTAGGACTCATGGGTTTTGTGCTAATTAAAGATGATAAGGTGAAGAGAGATAGAGAAGGTCCAAACTGTTCATCTAACAGTAAGAGTGTACTCTCTCAAATCAGCCAGTGCTACAGCAACTTTAAAGCAGCCCCTTGACACTTGGGAGATTGTTTGTTGTACTGGCAAGACTAAAATGAAACTGAGTCAACACAGTCATTAGCATGTCAAAGAATAAACTTCATTTTCACTCTGAGCAGTGCATTTGAAGTCAATGATGTGGTACTCTGGAGGCAGCTGAGTTTCGTGCTGTTATTCCAGATGTGCGCTATCCCTGTAGAAATACAATTTCACAGCCATTAAACATGTTAAGTTCATCAAGAGATAATTATAGCAGAATGGCTGACAGACGTGCTTTAAAACCTTGAGAGACTTCTCTATTGATCACCTTATTGATTCATATTACCTTAATATTGTACTGCTGTTTGTATGTCTTGACATAGTCAAAGTAATTAATAAGCCCTAATCAACCTTGTAGCTGACTAGTATATAGAATTTTTTTATCATTCGGTATATTATGTACAATTAATTCTCAGTATTGTGGTTGCTGATGATTTTTTCATGACTATATAATTAAGTAGCATGTATTAAGCAATCTCATAGAAAAAGAAAACATAAATTGTCATTAAAAACTCCATATCTGGTGCAATTTTTTATGTAATCATCATTGGCAACTAACTTTTAATAAAAGGTCTGGATAAACTGAATATTAACAATTGAGTAAATATCCTTGGAAAGGGGAAATAGAAGAGATCTCAAAGGAGGACTGAGACCAAGTGGGGAATGGGAACACGATGCATCAAGTGGGGGAGGGACGGAGGAGGAGAGTATTGAAAGAAATGACTGGAAAGAGGGGGCATTTGGGCGTCAGATAGAAACATGGTGAGGGGGACTCTCCCAGGAGTCTACAAGTCCGACGCCACCTGAGAATCCTAGAGAACCAGGATCGAGAGGCTGGATGGCCCAAGACAGAAGAAAAAAAAATGTTGATGTGATGGTTATTTTGCTGTATTCATAGATTGGTGCCTAGCTCATTTGTCATCAGAGAGTCTTCACCCAGCAACGGATGAAAAAAGATGCAAAGAGTTGCAGCCAAAAATGAAATTGGAATCTGGAAATTCTGCTGAAACAGGGGGAAGAGTTGTAGGAATCAGAGGAGTCAAAAACACAATCAGAAACCCCATAACATCAACTTAATTGGTTCATAGGAGTTTACAGAGTTGACAACCAGGGAGCCTGCAAGGGACTGACATAGGTCCTCTGCATATATGTAAATAACAAAAAGAAAGATTAAGATGTTAATTTCATTAATTTAAATGCTTGGTTATTTTACTGTGACATTCCTGTATGTAGAACAAAATCATGATCTTAGCCCAAAATTTATTCTTCCTTAGACAATTTTAAATTTTAGTGTCTGTTTCCATTAGGTACAAATTTTCTCCCTCTGTGAATTTAGTGGTCACACATACTTGCATTCAGCAACAGTCAGACACATAGGACTTGACTCATAATCTAGATTTTCCCAATTAAAATACTCATTCCTGAGCATTCCATCTGAAGCAAACATTGCAAGCAGATTTTTTAGTTAATTACCATACTGTGAAATCAAGAGAATAACAGAGCCTACTGGGGTTCTGTGCAGTCAACCAAGAGTGACAATAAAAGCTAGTCACAGGGGAACCATAGATGTCCTTTTCAATGGTACCTTATGCAATATCTTAATTATCCAAGGGAGGAGTTCAATCTCACTCTTTTTTTTGGGGGGTGGCGGTTTTTTGAGACAAGGTTTTTCTGTAGCTTTGGTGCCTGTCCTGGAACTAGCTCTTGTAGACCAGGCTGGCCTCGAACTCACAGAGATCCACCTGCCTCTGCCTCCCCAGTGCTGGGATTAAAGGTGTGAGCCACCACCACCCGGCACACTCTTTTCTGTAAGGATATAATTAGAGAGTTGTGCTCCAGTAACTGTTGCTTTATCAACATTTTTGAAATATCCCTCTAGCTCCAAAATTAACTAAAACATTTGCTTATTTAAGCAAAAAACAAACAAAACAAACTCTCATTTGATTAAACTCATATAGATTACTAGTATAATAAAGATAACCATTTTTAAAGGATTTAATAAATATTTTTGTGTAAAACCTATACTTATGTCTAAATTTGTTTCTTATAATAATATTTTATTTAAGTTTTAATAAATAAACCTTGCCTTAGAATCAGGGCAAAACTAAGCCACCAGAGATCAGGCAGTGGTAGTACACATCTTTAATCCCAGGATTTGAAAGACAGAGGCAGAGTTGAAGATCAATGCCGAAACAAATCCAGGTGGTGGTGGCTCACATCTTTAATCCCAGTATCAGGTGGAAAGGGGAAGGGAGAAGAAGGGAGGGGAGCAGAAAAAAAATGTAGAGCCCAATAAAATTAATACAAAAAAAAAAAAGAATCTCTTGCCTTCTCTACCCTCTTTTGGATTGGGGTATATAAATGTGGACAAATAAAGATTTCACTAGGTTGTTTTTCTGATTCTAATCCATGTCTCTGTCCTTTTCTTTTGCATCTCTATTTTTTTTTCTTAACATTTCTTATCCACATTCCCCTACCCTGAAATGTATAAACCTGTCTAGGCTGGACCCCAACAGATTGCACCCAACATGGGGCAAACATACCTCATTATGAAATGACAAAAGGGTCATTGATGGATAACTGAGAATTTTGGGCTAAGTACAAGTATGCATTCTTGGACCTTCCCATAAGAATCAATATATATATATATATATATATATATATATATATATATATATATATATAGTCCTGCCATTCACCTGGAGAGACAAATGTTCCACAAAATGTTTTTTTGAGAAATAAGAAATTTTATGAGGGTTGCTTAAAATGAAGGTTGTTACAATGATACATGCTTTGGCATAATTCTCACTTTGGCAATTGTCTATTCTTTCCTCTTGAGTGTGTCATTTGCTTAGCCATAAGCTATATCTGCCTTGTTAAATGGCAAAACTTTGGGTAGAAGAAATAAATTCATAATTCAATAGTTTTGTCAAAGAGTGGATTTGGTTGTTCAGTTTGTACAAAGAATTTGTTTTCACCATCATAACTTGAGGGATACAAATATGTTTTCAGGTGGTTATTACTGCTCCAAACTTTAATTTCACGTTCACAGCTGACTATTCATTTGAGGGGTAGCTTATTGGGTCACCTTTACTTCTGAATGATTTTGCTTTTCATAACAACCTTATTAATCATTCCCTTGCTATTGGAATCTCTTGTGATTACAGGAATAGAGAATTTGGGAACAGGGAGTTTTCTGAAACATAGTGGCATCAAAATTGACAGAAAAAAAAACTAAAAGAAGCAGTCCTCAAATGAATTTTTAAAAAAATTTCAGCTTTCAGTCTAAAGATATACTATACCCCCAAATGCAGACTCAGCACTTGTTAGCAAAAGCATTTACTAAGTGCCCGTAATTATGTGTCAGACCAAGGTGAAAAGTCAGTATCTGCTCATCTTTCCTTGTTATACCTATAAATCCCCAGATGGCCTTGGGATTTTGTGTTTTGAACTCTTTTTTCTCTTAAAGAACATCACTAATGTAACAGTCTTTCTGAACATAAGATGTGCATTTCTGCAGGTATGATGTACATATGTCAGACACCAAACAAATCCAAACCTGAATTTTATATCATCCACTTTTTCAAAGATTGCAACTCATTTTCAAACTATGAGCTTACCAGAAGAGAAAGTGTGATCTTTTCAAAAGACAAAACACAAGAGTTGGATCTGTATTATTCAATCCATATTTTCATACTTGACTTAAAGGAATCTTTACTTTATCTTTTTTTATTAATTTTTGACATTTATTATTTCAGCTCGTTACTTATTACTTTAAAATATTCACATTTGTCTAAATAAATCATTTATTTTAATAATATTGTACCAAGGAGTTGGTAAATTTGCAAATCTGGAGCTAGTTCATGGAAAAATTGAACTTACGGTGTCATATGCAGCCAAAAACAATTGCATAAAATAAAAATCAATTACGGCTTTCTTTTGATGTAGTTTACAGTAATTTCTATTTCCCTACCTGTTTACAGTAATTTCTATTTCCCTACCTGTGTCTGATAATCTTTAATTAAGAATTTAACTTTTTCTTAACATGCAGAAAACATGTAAATGTGTTCATATATATACATACATACAAATATACGTATATATTTTATATATGCACAGAAACACCGACAGGAAATTTTGCTTGCATGTTTTTAACATGTATTTTGTCTTTATGAGAATTTTATAAATGTGTACTGGGTTTGTATTTCTAGCTAATAATCTTCCCCTTCCAACTCTTTCCCTCGTTCTCTAAATCTTTTACCTTCATAACTTCTTCTTTTAAAATCATTACTGTTATAGATAACTACACACACACATCTTAAGAAAAATGTTTTCTATTTGGTTATTTATGATTTTCTACTGTAAGGCAAGATTTTTATCTTCAGTTTATCTAATATTCAGAATCAAATATCTTATCATTTAAAGCATCAGGAATATAAAATCTCAATCTGATCATGTTTGTGACACTGTTGTTCATTTAAAATGATAATATAGTGGAAATCAACCAACCTAATACGATATGCAAACTTAAATACTTATAGGCCAAAGCCGTGGGTAGTATGTACTATCTCAAAAAGATTAATTTTTCTGGGATTAATATGAAATATGCTTTAAATTAATCTGGGTTTAAACTCAATTTAATAAGAAAATATATGAGAAATATAAAAAAAGAAGAAAACAAAAGAAATGAGTTGCATTTGAGTCCATTAATTAAACACAGGTGCTACACGTGGAGACACTTCTTATGCCATCAAGTCAATAACTGGGACTAAAAAAAAAATAAGTGTAAATTCATAAAGATAACTATAATCTACTTCTATGGACCTCTTTTAAGGGGAAACAACCACAATATCAACACTAATATTAAAATTGACTTTGTAATGCTACTTTTTGTTTCTACGAAATAAATTCAAAATTGAAGCCAAGAATAATTTGAACATTTACAGAACACATCAATAATACATCATTACTCAAATCTTCTTCAATTCAATGATTTTAATTCTCCATTGAACAAGTATGGTTTATCGGAGAACTTAGCATCTAAATGTAAAAGGGGAAACTGTAAAATGCCTTCTTTAAATTTGCATGTCTTTGCCTCCTGAATAGCCATCAACGTAATTGTTTCTTGAATGCTATGCAATTTTTTTCTCCAGTGTTGACCCTAATCAAAGCAATTAATTCCATAATGAAGTCTTTCTTCACAGACACCATCTTATTATTATCTTGGTCTAAATTAATAACATCATGATAATAATTAGTAGATTGAAATCATCTATTTCTTTCTTACAACATGTGGACTCCTTATAAAAGAGCAATACGGATGGAAATTAGAGTAAAACATGGCAGCTGTGTTGATTGCTATGCCCTTGTAACCTTAGCATCTGCAGCATAGGCCTTATTTAAATGTGAATGTGATTCAGTTTTAATGTTCTTTCCTCCAGTACACTCAACTACTAAGCACATAAAATAAATAAATAAATAAATAAATAAATAAATAAATGTATTCAATGTGTTCTACACATAGCATACAGTCTGTCTATAATTAACAGTACATATGTAACTTTCTGTTTATATGCCTATATTTATACCACTAAACACATAAATATACTCTTCATGTATTTATAGGAATCAGTTCTGTGCTCATTGAAACACCTTTTACACAACAACTTTATTTTTTAAATATATCCATAAGTAATTAATACTTCATACATGATTATAATTTATAATTATACTCAATTGGCCAGATCTATTGGAGGAGTACTACATCATAATGTATTAAACAATTCCAGATTATGGGTGTGTAGTACTGACAAGAAAATGCCCACGCGCTAAACTTTTGTAATCTTATTGAAATCCTTATGGAAAATTGTCCTTCTTGGTTCCATGTTGGTTTTGGTAACATGTTATTCTCAGGCTTTGGACCATGAAAACCAGGAGAGACACTGAGATTTTATGAATAATGTGAGAGGTTCATTTACTTTCAAATATATTTTTTTGAAGACATTATTTCTCTTTGTGCAAATTTCTATTGAAATTTTCCTAGAAAATGTTGTTTTCTCTCTTTATTTGGATATTTACCGCTGAAATAATTTGTTTAAGTCAAATTTTCTTGGGTTATGTGTTTGTATTCATATACTGTATTTATTAATACATATATTATACATTCATTCACTTTCATGTAATGACTGTATGTAATTGATTATTCATTAGTCATAGTTGATTGTGATACACATGTTAAAACTATTCTGTGAGTGTAATATCAAAGCATATCACCATGAGAAAATATGTAGCAAGCAGTAATATGCTTTATATTGTATGCAGATACTTTGCTTTTAAGTTGATTTAAAGCATTTTATGCACTCTTATGCAGATGAGAAAATAGAGCAGTTTATGTTCGTCCAGAATTAGTATTTCTGTCAGCTTTCAAATATCTGAAAGCCCTCTTGCATAATATTCTTTTACCTTGTAATAAATTCTCTCTAATATTTCTTGTTTTGGATTCTTCTTGCAAGAAATCTCATTTTAAATGGACAATTATTACATTCTTCATAATCATAAGACAAGAAACAGGGTGCCACTGACCTGAAGTGACAGTACTGGCCAGAAAGTTAAAAACCCTATTCCTCTGAGTAAAACCTACTGGAGCACAGAACAGCTCTAGCTCTCTGGAAAAATTTATCAACACGAGAACTACCACAATAATCATGGTTAAATCTGTTTCAAAGTTTCCTGAGGTGATGCACGTAATTTTGGCCTTATCTTTGATGAATTCTGGATGACTTATGATAAGTTGTTCCTTTATCATGGAAAATTTATCCTTTAATGCCCCTTTTCATTAAGAAGAATTAGCAACAGTTTATGATCAACGTTGAATTTTGTTCAGTTGTATTTCTACCTTTGCTTTATCACTTCAGGTGCTTGATTTTTTTGATGACATCACATACTTTTCAATCATTAAAAAACATTTCTTCTAGTATATAATCATAAATAATATTGGTACTTTAATTAATTTTTCTGGTGATCTCAACATCTGCCACAAAGCAGGATAGGTGCCTGCTAATTTCTTTTAGTGTTAATAATCATATCTCCTAGGTTTTTTATTAAACAATTTTGAGCTGTAGTTGAATATTGTGAATGCCATAGTATGGATACCAATTTAATAAGACACTGATACGTTTAATCAGATTTTAACTTGGATAGATTCCAAATCCAAAACTGATCTTGTGAAGAGTATCTGACGTATGATTTCATTTTATTCACTTATAATTTTCGTGTCTATTCTTTGCTTCATCTGTCACCTAGGTAGTTCTGCTTTGTGCAAGTAGGATTTAGAACTTTCTTCCTTTCTTTATTTTCTCCAAAATTGATACTGTGCCTTTCTGTGGTGGTAATTGCACTGACCTCTGTTCTTAAGACCTTCACACACAAAGGATTGAATTTTCTTATGGCCTAACTTAGAAATGCCTTATAGAGAACTTGATGCAAGCTTCCATCTGGGCAAAAGTCACAATAAAAAAATCCAAAAATATTGTTAGACATTTCTTACAAGGTCACATTCAAAATTTATTTGCATTTTCTAATAGCATAGGTTGTTCCAGAAGTTGTTATTTATTTGATTTTCTATTTAAAATAAGCTTTCTGAAGCTATGTACAGTCAGTCCTCTATGAGTATGAATCCTTCTAGTAAATATTATTAGTGTATTTTAATAAATCATATTAAGTCTATTTTTATGCTAAGAGATTTTTTTATTAAATTCAATGAGTAAATAAAAATATTTACTTAGACTATTATCTGTAACGTTTTGCACATAGAAAATTATTACACACACACACTCACACACATGCACAACACACACTTTGGGTAGCTAACTGTGAATCTGATTCTTTCTGCAAATTTTTCCCAGTGACTATAGTTTCAGAAATGCATGTTATTTAAAGGAGAAATTAGAATATTACAATAGGTAAATAATTCTATTTGGTAAAGTTGATTTGCAATAAATAACCCAGTGAAGAGATAGGAGATGTGAAGACTTCTTAGAATTAGACAGACTAGTATAACAGTCTCTGCCAAGCATAAAATAAATCATGGACTAGAAACCTTTCATCATTAGAAAACAAATGCAAAGTATTTTGATGTCAAGACAGAGAAATCAACCTCAAAACTAATTGGAAAAGTCATTCCTACAGGTTAGCTTTCAATTGTCAAAAGGTGATTATGTAGCCTGCTATGGAAGAAGAGGCATCAACGATCTTTCCAAACGTTGGACCCTGAATGCCACAATGCAAGCTCTCCCAATTTATGTCATAGCAGGACAGTTGTTATAGAGTAACTGTTTTTATTAGATTTGATGCCTGTGCCATGGGAACTAAATTCAAGTACATTATTATCTACCTTAACTCAAGGCTGAAGGATAAAGATGGAGAAACAGTATATTATGGAGTAGGTAAGAACCTGGTTGTTGTTTGTTTTGCTACATGGTCATCCTGCCAAGTCACTTTTTTCTTACTGTGATAAAGTACTGTTCAAAAATATGTTAGGGAAAAGGAGGGTATACACAAGAATTCAATGCACAACAGTGGGATAAATAAGGCGCCAGAAAGGAAAGAATGGTGTCAGGAGCAGGAGGGTCATTGGTTCACATTTAACTTCATACTTGGGAAGCAAAGAATGAACATGAAGTGGAGAGGGCTGTGCAATCTCCCGTCCTTCTCCAAGTGACTTCATCAGTGAGATATATTTCCTGTATCCTTCCCGATCAAGACCAAAATGTTCAAATGTGCAAGCCCGTGGGCGGCATTTTCCATTCAATCCATAAAATAGTTGCATACCTGTTCTATATTATTTGTCTAAACTTCTGGGCAACCTTTTGTTGAAATAGCAGCGGCGGGGCTGCCTCCCCAACACCCCAGCCGCTTGCACGGCTAGCTTTACCCAAAATAATTACATGGACACTGTATTCTTTTAAGCACTGCTTGGCCCATTATCTTCAACCTCTTAACCCATTTCTAATCATGAGAGTAAGCATCATGAGGTGCGCTTACCGGGAAGTTTCTAGCCTACATCCATCTTGGATCGGAGTTTCATCCCTCTGCCTCAGAGAGCAGAGCTATCCTGTCTGCCCGCTAGACAGGAGCATGGTGTCTCTCTCTGAGGTGTCTGGCTCTGAGTGGAGCTGCATGCTTTCTGACCTCACTTCCTCTTCCTCTCAGCATTTTCTTCTGTTTACTCCACCCACCTATGTTCTAACCAATTGGACCAAGCAGTTTATTTATTGCTTATCCAATGAAATCAACAGATTGATATGACACTCCACATCACTTCCCCTTTTCTGTTTAAACAAAAGGAAAGGCTTTAACTTAACATAACAAATACAATATTACCTAAGCAAATAAAAAGTGAGCAAATTTCAAAACTCTAGAGATGACAGAGACATCTCGCTGCCTGTACAGTCACCCAAAGTTCCTCTGTACCGTTAGGGCATCCATCTTGGCCTACAGGCCCATAGTTTCAGCAGACATTCCACAAAGCAGGAAATTTCAAAGGCAGTCACTATCTGCTTGTCCTGAAGAATGTCTTGCAGACTCTTTCATGAATCAGGAACCCCGAAAGATCATCTCACCTTTAGGCAAGTTCAGTAGTCCTCTCTCGCGGGTTCTCTGTGTCCAGTTTATGCAATAGTTCAGGCAAGAGCAGTTTCTTGCCCAAATGGCTATCAAACTCCATAAGGATCCTCTTGATGCCCATATTCTTCCTGAAGTAGATTGGTGATGCCAGGAGCAGAGTGTCTCATTGTCAAGAAAAGTCCTAAGTTATCAAAACATTTAACAGCATATTCTGTAGTCTTTGAAAGATATGAAGAATGCCGATCTAACTGAAATATATCCATGCACATCTAGAAAATCTAACTAACATGACTACAAACTTGACTATTATAGATAATTATTAACAGCCTATATACATTAAATTTTAAGTGAACTACACAATCACAATACCTTAGTCAAGATCAGAACTACATATACATATAACAAAATTGACCTTAAATCTCTAGCAATGCAAATTATTCATACCTATATCATATCCCCCTTTAAATGTAAAGGAACATTTATAAACCATATTTGGGAACATGGGTGCAGTTTTTCTCTCTGAACTGCTTCCTCTGAATAGGGCGTCATTAATTAGGTCTTTCATGGGATAACCTGTGTGCTAGTTTCATCTCAGTTGGCAGTTGAGCAAAGCAATTTTCTGAAGATGTTCACAGCAACTCTTCAGGAGGGCGTGGTCCATCATACCATATTCGGATAGAAGAAATGAACAGGGTCTCATCCTCTGTGAAAACAAAAAAAGAAACTCCTTTCCAAAGTATCATGTCTTTAGATCCGAATTGCAAAGTCAAGGCATTTCCAAAATATCTATGTTGAATTAGTTCAGCAGCATTTATAAACAAATATCTTTTAGTAGCTTTTGCTCCTTCCTTAGCATTCAAACTATTCAAAGAGAGCATAATAGCATACAGTATCAAGATTCTCTGTGTATTTTCCATCTTTGTACGCTTTATTTTAACCTCTATTTCATTTATTTTTACTTTTATTTTATATTCTCTTTATCTTTGTCCTGGAATAACTCTGTAGACCAGGCTGTCCTTGTACTCTCAGAGATCTGCCTGTTTCTGCCTCCCAGGCATTGGGATTAAAGGTGTATGCTACCACAGCTTGAACTCACAGAGATCTGTTTGTCTCTGCCTTCTAGGCACTGGGATTGAAGGCGTGTGCTACCACACCTTGAAGTCACAGAGGTCAATCTCCCTCTGCCTCCCAAGTGTTGGGATTAAAGGTGTGTACTACCACACCCAACTACTCTCTTTCTTCTTTATTTTTACTTTTAAGAACTTTCAGCTTGCATATATTTTTAACACACTGTAAACCATTTAGAAATTTTCTTTGTCTTTGAATCTCTCTTTACTGTATATCTCTCTTTTTCTGACTACATGAGTCTTCAATTTACCAAGCAATCTCAGTAGGACTAAAGCCATGGCTTTGCCAGCTATATCCAGTCCATTCCTTAGTTTTCTGCCATTCCAACCTTGTGGCTGAGGTACAGGCCAGAGCCGCCTTCAGTGCCACAACTCCACAGTGTTTCATGGTCCCTGCCAGCAAACGAGCTTCAGCAGCCTGTGCTTGCAAACCGCACAAACCGCCTGCATAAAAGAGTCAGAGTTTGCCCTGGCAGGACAGCCCAGAAAGCCGGCATTTTAAAACAGGTCAGCTTTTTTCCTGCTACAGCTGAAAACCGAAAAGCATGCGTTCAGCTTTTCGTCAACACCATTTAGTGTTTTGTGGCAGGACCTCTTAATGAGCTACAAGGCTTTGCAGCTAACGCTGAGACAGAAAGCCTCTCTTAGCTGAGAAGCGCTTGATTGCCTCTAGCAACCAGAGCAGACCCGAGAAACTGCTGCTACCAAGAAAACAAACATGCTTTACTCTTTCCCAAGCTTTCTCAGACTTTCTGTGGATTCAGTTGTCCCCACGTTGGGCAGCCATCTGTTGAAATAGCAGCGGCGGGGCTGCCTCCCCAACACCCCAGCCGCTTGCACGGCTAGCTTTACCCAAAATAATTACATGGACACTGTATTCTTTTAAGCACTGCTTGGCCCATTATCTTCAACCTCTTAACCCATTTCTAATCATGAGAGTAAGCATCATGAGGTGCGCTTACCGGGAAGTTTCTAGCCTACATCCATCTTGGATCAGAGTTTCATCCCTCTGCCTCAGAGAGCAGAGCTATCCTGTCTGCCCGCTAGACAGGAGCATGGTGTCTCTCTCTGAGGTGTCTGGCTCTGAGTGGAGCTGCATGCTTTCTGACCTCACTTCCTCTTCCTCTCAGCATTTTCTTCTGTTTACTCCACCCACCTATGTTCTAACCAATTGGACCAAGCAGTTTATTTATTGCTTATCCAATGAAATCAACAGATTGATATGACACTCCCACATCAACCTTTAGCATATATAAAGTACAAAATTCAATCTAATATAGGTCTGAAATTAACTAGTGACTTAAAACAAGCTCTGAAAAGGATATAAGTGAATTGCATCAATTTTATATGTGAATGTGTATCATTTTCTTCATCATCTGTGAACATATAGACAACAGGCGTTTGTATTTCTTGGGAAATTTACTACATCTTCTTTTACCTTTTTTGATACGCTAAAGAACAACAGGAAACCCTTAACATTGTATGTAAAATAAGTAATAGTAAATTGTAATATGTGAGAGAAGATAGAGAGATTAAATTATTGGGTACTTAGAAAGAATATATGTGGTTCTTTTTTGCCTCTTCCTAAACTACATGTTGAAGATACTTAAAACCTCTAACAGCAATAAAAACTGAAACATTATCAAAGATCTATTCTTCCCATGTGAGGACAGAATCAGCTTTAAAAAGCAATACCTTGTGAATAATAATTACTTTCCTTCAGAAAATGTCATAAAACTAAAGACAGCCCATCCCCTTTCACTGCAGTCAAAGTGAGTCAAATTGGTTTGTAGCTTCACTACAATGTCTTGAAGACTGTTGTACTGGCAACAGGAATAGAAAAGTAAATAAATTATTTTTAACTCTATGGGCCCCTTTCCTGAGGTCACTGCAGAATGTATGGTGTGTCTTGGTACCATACCAAGAATTTTCAACTTGCACCCAGAAATAGTAATGCATGGCCTTAAGTCAGTTTTCCTACTCTCAATAATGTCCTTAAAGAAATAAAGAACATTTGGTTATTATTTCCTATATTGCACTGCTTTCTACACTTTCCCAATGATATATAATTTTTAAAGCCTATCTAGTATATACTCCACCTCAAATATTAGTCTGTAGCTTTCAGTGTTCAATTTAGCCTTAAAATTTTTTTCTAGTCTATATTGTAAGTTGACACTCTAGACCATAAAGCAGTATCTCCAAGTTTTGTTTGTGTGTTTGCTTTGTCCATCTCTATCAACCGTCATTTTGCATTCTATAATTTTGTTTTTTCCAGTGAAGGTCTTTCCTTTTCTGAGTGTAAATCCTCTCAGGGTTTGAACAGGTATGCCTCTTTGTTTCTTTTTTTTCTTTAATTCCTAATTTATATACATACAAACAGATAGATGGATAGATAGATGATAGATATAGATAGATAAATGATAGATAGATATACACACATACAGAAATACATATATACACATCTGTATATATAAAATATATATGTATATATATTTAAGTGTTTTAATGTTGTATCTGTTTATTTTTTCAAAGGTCTTAGTCATTATAGTCTTCAATCAGTGATCACTGATGTCAAACATCTGAAAGACATTATTTGCTTTGTAGTGCAAGCATAAAATGTTCTGGCTAAATATAAGCTTTGCCACCTTCAAATGTATGAGCCACAAGTTAGGCAACAAAGATGAGTCACCCAAGTAACTCCCACAAATTCTGCTATGTTTATGAATGAAACTCTTTCTCTGTGTGTCATTTAATTGGTCATTACACATTCAAATTTAATTCCCAGAATTCTGAACACTGCCATTTTTTGTGGGATTTTTACATTTCTAAAGAGGAAATAGGTCTTGGAACTTCATGGTCTATTACCTTGCCAATCTCATGCCTCTTAGCCTAGAGTTTCACATTATTATTATAGCTGCATATTCAAACAGGTTAGAACTGATAGATTTTTATTTCCATATAAGTACTAGAAACACTGTAATCATAAAAAACAAATTTACAAATTATATTAATTTCTCAAACTTCTATTTATAAAAATCATGCCTTTGTTCTCAATAATGATAGCTGGAAACTTCCAGTGGCTTCATTCCAAAAAAATCCTGTTGATTCCTGGATAAAAGAGGCCAATCATATTCCCCTCTGTATGCTATGAATATGTTTCATTGCTATTGGTTAATAAAGAAGCTGCTTTCAGCCAATAGTTTAACAGAATATAGCAAGCCTAGAGAAGATATATAAAAAGAGTAGGCAGTGTCAGGGAGAAATTAAATTAAATTAAAGAAATACTAAAATCCTGTCAGCAATATGCTTCCCAATGTTTTAGATTTTATTCTGTGTTTTCATAGTACTTTCAATGTTGTTGTTCTCTTTCAGCATTTGTTCATGGCAAGATTTTAAGTGCTATCTACAGGCAAGATTTTAAGTGCTATCTAAAGATAGTTTATAATATGCAAAATAAAAAGGACTTCATACACTGTATTGATTACTTTTGTATCACTATCACCAAAAGACTTGACAGATACTACCTAAGTAAGAAAAGTTTCTTTTGGCACAGTTGTGGATTATTTTAGTTTAATATAGATGAGAAAGTATGGTGGGCAGGCTATGTGCTGGCAGAAGGAATATATAGCGGTGCTTTTCAATGGAATAAATGTTCAACATATGATTGGAATGGAGTAAATTGATTTCAGAAACAAGCTATAACAGAGACCTAGATATTTAGACTGAATTACTATAAAGTTCTTTATTCTCTATACATTGTTATTTTTATTTAATTCTCCACACAGGATTTATCTAGTTTTATCTGTATCACTTTGCAAAAGAAAATCAAATATTTTGTAATTGGATGTTAATAATGCATTTTGGGATTTTATATGAGAAATATAATATTTTAATAATTCAGAATATTTTGACAATAGCTTTTTATAGCCATTGTTGAACCTTTCAGAAGATGGGGATTCAGGAATAGGGAGAGATGGTGTGGAGGGAGAGAGTTCAGGGAGAGATTGTTGAAAAGTTTATTTGGTGGATACTGTGGAAACCTAATGTATGAAAACTTCGTGGAATGTATGAAAGTGATCCTAATGAGCCTCCTAGTAACAGGAGATACGAAGTAAAAATGACAATCTCTTGTTGCTAGGCAAGACATCCAGTGTCAGGATCAGGTTACATTTAATTGAGTTGTTGACCAAAGGGTCTCATGGAAATTTCAAACAACCAAGGCTGTTGCTGTCTGAGAACTGATAACAGGCCATCACTGCTGGGGATAACACCCATAAGTCACTGAACATGGAGACGTTGCGCTGGTGTCTACGTGGAGCCTTTACCACAATGTTCTAGTCTTGTTGGTGCAGAAATATACTCTGAAGACTACTGAACGAGAAATGTGAACAGCAACCCTGCAATGGTGGCATAAGATCCACTTCACAAAAAGAAAACTATTACTGACACTACTGGAATAACCACAAACTAGAAAATAGATAGCCCAGAGACCTAGAGTAAAACCAAGTACTACAGGTCTAAAAGAAAAAGTGTCAATAAAATGATGCCTTATGATATTCTGCTAACTCATAGATTAGTGTCTTATCTAATAATCATCAGATAGGCTTCCTGCAGTAGCTGATGGTAACAGATGCAGACAACAAAAGTCAGACGTTATCCTTCCCTCAGAGCTCAGGGAATTCTGAAGAGGCAGCAAAGGTATAATAGTCCGAAGGGATGGCATAAACTAGGAGAAAAAGCCCTCATGAATCAGCTAATCAAGGTGCATATGAGCTCAAAGAGAATGAAGTAACAAGACAGGGCCTACATGGGTCTTCTTGCAGTCTTCTGGGTATATATCCAGACTGAGATTGAGTGGTTTACTGACTCTTGTGCCCTCACCTGGGACTCTTTTCCTCATTTTGGGTTGCCATGTCCAACATTGATATGATAGTTTTTGTTTAATCTTATTATTTTTGTTTTCGTTTTTTAAAATCATAATATACTTTTATTATTTATATAAATGTCACATTTTTAAAGTTTAGTTTAATTTTTTAGTTATTAAATTACAAGGAAAATTCTTAACATGTGATTATCCAGACTATGAGATGTCTATGTCAATTCTAGAGTTTTGGAAGTTGTTTGCAATGAACTTATTGTTTACTTAGGTAATATATTCTTCTGGAGTCTTTGATAGAGATGAAGAATTTATAATTATAGTTTTCCTTAGTTATGATGAAATATAAAGCAGATATGAATATTATAACTGTAATTATTGTTTGATTCCAACTTTGTTATATGTAATTTTACTATGTTAAAGTTAAAGCCTTCCTTTTCATCTAAACAGAAAAGATGAGGAGATGTGGGAGTCCCCTCTATAATCCTCTCTGAATACCATTGGTGAATAAAGAAACTACCTTGGCCTGTGGATAGGGCAGAACTTAGGTAGGTAGGGAAAACTAAACTGAATGCTGGAAGAAAGGAGGCAGAATTGAGAGAGAAACCATGTAGCCCTGCTGGAGACAGATGCTGGAAACTTGCTGGTAGGCCACGAACCTTATGGTAAAATATAAAATAATAGAAATAGGTTAATACTATATGTAAGAGCTAGCTAGCAATATACTTAAGTGATTGGCCAAGCAGTGATTTAAGTAATACAGTTTCTGTGTAGTTATTTTGGGTCTGAGCGGCCGAGAACTAACTAGTGGCCTCCTTATAACATACAACACAACACCATGAAATTCATTGACTATGGCTATAAATTTTAATCATGTTGCCAAATGCATTTCCAGATTCAGAGTCATGTAACTCAATCTTTTTCAGTGTTAGATACTGCTGTTCCAGTAATTTGCAGGATATCAAGAAAAAACAGAAATTATTCTGTTATTGGAAGTTAAACTAAGTTTAACTTGAGTTGATATTTCATTGGGAACAGTAAAGATTTTACAGGTAAGATGAAGTAGCTATGGCTACTATGAAGTCCTGTGTCTACATACATTTACATTAGAATTGCAATGGGTAAACATTTGCATTTCATACATACATACATACATTTATATGCATATATAGACACAGATACATCTCCAATTGATATATGTGCATGTTTAAGTTGTACTATGTATTTGTCAGATTAAATCCTTTGTGTTTTTCTTTAGCAACAACAATGAAAGCAAAACTCAGTTTAGAAAGAAATTTCTTTTTTTTGGCTCTATAGAACTTTTATTAAAATAAGCAACTTTAAAAAACATTAATCCTATCCATTTTATTTGACAGATAAGTAAAACAAATATATGTAAGGTACAATGCTCTTTGTAAATAGTTTCAGTCAAAAGGTGGCTAGGGATTTATTCCTTGCTATATAGCCTCTCTTTAGTATGCTACACATATATCTGATTACTTTTATTGCTAAAATTTGGCAAATGAGTGGTTGAGCAAAACCCTAACTCGTCCATACTTCCTTCCCACATTTAAAGATGTATCAAAAGGCTAACAACTGAAAGTCTTACTATAGAACTGAAGCGAAAATGAATATTGATTTCCTTCATTGTCCAGAATATTTTTCATATACGAAATGATTTTAGTATAGGTAGATGAAATCAAATAATGAAAAAATAGTAAAGCACTTATTCATTTTATACCTACTAAGCAGTGCAAAATTATGTTAAAATTCTCTGGACGGAGGTTTCTGTAGTCAAAGTCTCATTATCATAAATCCCAAGATCAAAAAGACTATGAAATATTGAGGCTGATTTAGTTTTCAAATGCAAAGCAGCATCTGGATTAAAGGCTACTGAAAAACCTGTAGAGAAACAACCAACATCTTTAGGCTGCACTCTCAGACAAAGAACAGACTGATTGGACATAGAGAAATGGGAAATGCAGCATGTCCTTATTCTAATAAGTTTCATTTCAGAAAACTGATGTGTGGCAAGCTGCAGCAGGATAGACAGTTGATTGATGCTAGAGGATAAAGATAGAACCAAATGCTTTCATTATACTATATTTACAATTAAATTCCACCAGTTACAGAAGTTTTATATGAAAGATTTCAGGGTACATACTTCTATACATATATAATAATTTAAATTTGTATGTCTATATGAGTGCATATATTTATATAAAAGAAGGAAGGAAAGGAATTCTGAGGGGAAGGCAACCATAGGAGAGAGGGGAAGAGATGAAAGAAAGGAGAGGAGGAAGAAGAATGGGAGAGGAAGGCAGCAGAAAACTACATCTGACAGGTCTACGAATATATTTCAATAGGAAGGCTCTTGCGTAATATATGCAAAGCCATATTCTTATAACAGCCATTATAAAAATAAAATAGAAAGTAAATATAGATAAAAGTATTGACATCTTATTAATCTGATATTTTCACTAGGGACATTCTTTAATTAACATGACATTTACACCAGAAGGAAAAGCTTGAAAGAGTATTTATTATAGACCCATGAATATGTGTAAATTATACATGAGGGTGGTATAGCAGAGATTTCTATTGGACCTAGTAAGAAATGGAAATATCTTTGAATTATACAAGTAAGAATTCTTAATATTAGCACTGATTGAATATATGTAAACTAGAATAAAGTAAACCTTTTTTGTATGTTATTTCTAAGTCTTCTGACCATTGATATTTTTCAGTTGATGTTTAAAGATTAGTGACTTTTCTCAAATATATATCAGTATATATATATATGTTATATGTATTATAAATTTATATATTCTTTATATATATAACTATAAATATTATTCATATAATAGTAAATTTAAGAATATGCCAGAAAGGGTAGGTTTTCTTAAATCACTAATTGCAATACACAGCAAGAGGTTATCAATGTTAAAATGTATAATATATCTCTAATCATTTCATTTGATTTTCCTTCGTAAGCAATGATTCGAATTCAGAATTGACCCTTTCAATATTTATAAAAATATTGTATCCTATTTAAATTTACAAAGGTATATTAATTTACTTTATACACTAATTCGTATGTCAGCTTCACATAATGCTGTTGTGCTTATTGAGACCAAACTAAAACAGATTTCATATTGAGCTACACCCCTACTTCAATATTTTTTAAATTGCTGCTATAAATTGAGATTTCACATAAACTTCAAATCCCTTTGTCAAGGTTAAATTTCTCAAAAGCATGTTCTCTCTCTGATTAATTGCAACACCTTTTTGTACTATTTCAAAAATATTCTGAAGAGTGCTATCACAGTGTGGTGCAAAAGCACTGATGATACCTTTTTCATTAGAACCATTGATATATCTGTCTGTGGAACTATGAATGCAGATTTATGTCTGTGTGCGATAGTTAAGTGTCAACTTGATTAGATTTGGAAGCTAGGACATTTTACTTGTGATGATTATGTAGGACTTAGTAGATGCCTGAGAAAGTGCTGTGTCTTGTGAAACAGCAGTGGATTAAAAAGACAGGAAGTCGGGCTCAGTTATAATGTCATGTTCTTTTACATCATCATTCTCACATACACTCTTGTGCTACGCAAGTTCTCACCAAAATTTATTTATCAAACTAATTTTTGATTCTTCTGAGACAAATTCTAACCCAGAGACATAGGGTGACTTGAAGTTCAAGATCTTCTGCTCAGCATCCAGAATGTTATGTTAAAGGTCTATCACATAATGCTCAAATTAAAAGCCAAACAAACAAAATAACTTGTTAAAAGAAAATGAAACTGATGTTTCCAGTTCATGGGTGCATTTGCCCTGTGCTATCCAGAAGACAATGTATTCCTCCACTGCTCTCAGACTTTGATCCTTATAGTCTTTTTCTCATTCACTATGATGTTCTGTGAACCTTTGGGTGCTCTGTGACTCTTAGGATGAGATGACATAAATGACAAATTTGGACTGAGAGCTTGCCTGACATTTATTTTCTGATCCCATCAGTCATTATTTTTATATTAACTGCAGTATACTGCAGAAATAACCTTCCTTGATGAAGTGTAATGGCTGTGCTAGCCTATGGATATGGAGACATGAAACTGAAGAGCAGTTTAACATTACGTTCATTTGGCAGAATAATAATAGTATATTCAATTCTGAAGCTCGTAAACACCAAAAACATGGTTTCTTAGCCAGGTTTTCAGTACAAACAATGCATTTCCTCCTGTGGGACTTCAAAGAGGAACTCCTTTTTAAGAGGTTGGGAGTCACATGTGAGTATGAGTTGAGAATTTGTAGGTGCAGTTTTAGGAGATGGTTATGAAACACAAAGCACTTATACACATCCTGCAAAAATTGGAAATTATATGTAAGATTATCACACTTGACTTACTTGGCTGTTCACTGTTTGTAGTTGGATCTGATGTAGTAGAGGATGTTGAGAGTTCAGTGAAAAGTTTGTAACTGGAAAAAATATAGATGGACAATATCTTTAGTGCATTTTTAAGAACAAGAGAATCTACTTTGTGTCATAATTCAGTGCCAGATTTAAAAAGCATTAGACTTGAAAATTCCATCATAAAAAATCCACACTTATTCTTTTTTCATCATCTGTGTCTCAAGAACCATATTTTCTAAATGGTTGCTATGAAGATACATTTATGAACTATGAAAATCTAGAAATTTTGAGAGCATTAAATAACATAGTTTTGTAGAAGTTACTGAACAGATTGATGGAGTTTTAATGAACACCAATTCCAAGTATTATTGTAGGAATATAGACCTAAGAAAACAGATCGTTGTAGTATCCTTCAACACCACAAGAGGGGAGTCATCTCACAGGAAAATTGCAGTGCTTGCTTTTCATATATGAGTGTTATGCGATTAAAATTCATTTTAAAGACAGGGTTGTGCAGGAATTGAAATCTGTGATCTATAAATCTCATAGTCATAAGTACTTAAAACTGTTTTCTCATGAGTTAAGACCGAAAAAGAAACTAGTGACCAAATGTGCCATTAGCAAGCATGTTTAGGACCACTCTCAAAATACCATTCTCCAGATAGAACCACTGCCAAGATGGCCTATTTGTGGAACTTGTAAAGGAAAAAAGAAAGAAAGAAAAAAAATCTGCCATCCACAAATAGATTCTGCTATTTGGAGCAAAGTACTCTTTGCTTTTTAGAATATTGCATCAATTTTATTTTTCACTGAATATATTTAGTTTTACTTTTTATCTATTGTTTCTTCATTGAAACATTAGAAATTTCTAAATTCTTCAGTAAAACAATGTTCATATTCTATATTGGCTGTAACTGTTGATCATTCTAGTTTTTGAAATAAAGGTAAGTTATACATTTTTGGATGATAGGTAATCTTAGCTAGTATAATTTATTGAAGTCAATGGATTTTCATGGATATTCTAAGCCGTTTTGATTGTAAATTGTTTAGGTATGAACGTTTGAATATATTCCTTGAGTTGTTTCGGTGACAATTATCCCACACATCCATTCCTCTAGCATCAGTATTTACCACATGAAGAAAATAAAGAAGAGGAATTAATTCATGTTGCTCCTGATGCCGCTCTATTTCAGTTGGCTTTGATAGAGATATCGTTTTTCTGTGGAGCAGACTTAAATGCCAACTGATTTCAAATCAATAGCGCTTTGAAGGACCTTGGTTTAACTTATTTTTCTTCACTGCTCCTTCAATTTCTCTTTCAAACTAAAAACTCACAGGAATAAGAAGTTTTAATTAAGGATAGAATAAATCCCATATAAGAGCATTCTTCATGGCACAAAGGCCCCTCTAATATTTGTGACTAGTAAGATTAGGTGAGCAAATTACATTGTAGTGTATCACACAAGCTTCCAAGCTTATTCAAGCGCTGAAAGCAGCCCCTAAACAGTTCCTTTCTTTTTAGGAATGTTGATAAGAGAGATGCATTCTTGGAAGATCTGACAGTGAGAGTCAATACTCAATGTCTATGGAAAGCTGAGGCAGATTTCTGTAGCTGTTGTCTTCATCAGCAGGTGTGATAGCAACAGAGGACAATATGAAAATGACCTTTCCAGCACTAAGGCTATAATTCTTCAGGCAAGAATATGCAAATAGCTGTGAATCCTTGCTTGAGCTTCAAAACAGTATCTCAAACTCCGCTCTAATTAGCTATAAAAGAGCTATTTACCTGGCAATTATGTAGTTACACAGGTGCATTGCTGCTGGAGGAGCCATTCCGCCAGTCAGCTCAACAATGTGCATATGTTCATCTTGTTTGACTTGGTTTACGATTATATGCAGCAGCAAAGCCAAATAAATTGTTTTCAAAATGTTAACTACCTCCGGCAGGAGAATGGAGTGCTATCTTTTGAGCATAGGACTTCGTTTCATTCATTAGGTAATTATAGCCTCTAAATTTTCCCAACGATAAAGCTACACAGAATCCTAACCCCTCATTCTCGGTGAGGATACAAAGGAGAAAGTAATAAGGGTGAGGAGGGCACCTTCTCTAGAGGGATGATTTTAGTCATTCTGTCTCCCACTTCCTTTTGTCGCTGAAGGCTATGGGAGTGAACAACAAATCTCGACAGAAGGAATATGGAAAGGCAGTGCATCAGGCAGGTGGCTGAAACAATTCAGAGACGCTTCTTGGATGCACATAGAGAGAAATGGATGTTAATGACCAGAGATTTGCATAGCTTTGCCTCACAGATATTAACAATTCTCCTCAAGGAAAATATTGCTACAACTTTCTGTGATCTTCCTCACCAACAGCTGAAGGACTAAATAAGGTTTAGAGAGGAGAGCAAATAATCAGAGCTAGCTGTGTGCCCTGTTCAAGGGTAGGGACTCAGAACCGTGGAAAAGACAGATGTCTTACCATCACTCTTTGTTGCTTTCAGGGTAAATGTTATTCTTTTAACTTTTATTAATTCTTTGTGGATTTCATATTATACATTCCAACCCCACTTATCTCCCATCCCTTTGCGTCTGTTCTCTCCTATTGCCAAACTTCCTTTCAAAGCAAAACCAAATTTTAAAAGAAAATCAAACACCAAACAAATAAGAAACAAAACAGAAATAAGAACAAAAAATAAATAAGTAAGAAAAAGAGAGAGAAGAATCTTGCAGAAGCTGTAATGTGCCCTGTGTGAGAGTCACACAGTTTACTCTTTAGTCCTTTCATCTTTACTTGTAAGTGTTCATTGCCAGGAGTCATTGGTCCAGCTCTGGGTTTGCTACACTGCCTGTAATGGGTTTTCTCTGGGGCTCCTCTTACATATCCTATTGTCCTGTGTCATGAGATTTTGGTTTGGGGTCTGTAGGTTCATCGTCTTCACCTGCTCCAAGAGTTCACAGGTGAGGTGAATGCTAAGGTAGAATACATCATAGCTCTGGTTCTGGGCCTGGGTGGTGCTGGGCTGCTCAGCCTGCCAGCTGTCTCTAGACATCACTACCCGGGGTGAACTCTCCAGCACTGCCCTGGCTGGTTCACCCAATGCAGGTTGCATCAAGGAGTGGCGCCAGATCTCCTGCTCTCAAGGTCTTGGATCCAGTTTACCTAAATTCATACCACCAAGACCACCTCTACTGTTTTGCTCAGGCAAGGTGCAGGTCCTCTCTCCTGATTGATGTAGAGAGCATATGAGGTTAGGAGAGGGCAAGCGCTCTTCCTCTCACACCCTCAGGGCCGGCTCACTTGCACTCTGACAACAAGGTCAGCTCTAGTGTGCTGCCTAGGTGGAGTGCGGGTCTTGCTCTCCCATGTGTTGCAGCTGGTGAAGGGCAGGTCTATTTCTCTCACTCTCATGACCCTGGGACAGCTCTCTCACCTGCCTCAGGTAGCAAGAGGTGAATGGGGGTGGTAGCATCTTTCTCTCACTCAGGTCACCACATGGCACACAAGAGAGGGAGCAGGATCAGTTCTGTTGCCTTCACACTCTAAGGTTGGCTCACTTGTGCCCCTGACAGCAGGGTCAGCTCTAGCGTACTGCCCAGACTGGGTGCAGATTCCAAACTCTTGTGTGATGTAGCTGGTGAGTATCAGGGCTCTTACATTGCATTCTTGTGATCCTGGGCCAAATCTCTCACCTGCCACAGGTGGAATGGGTGAGGGGAGGAGGGCATCTTTCTCTCACCCATGCCACCAAATGGCGCAGAAGTGAGAGCAGAGTCATCTTTCCTGGCAGTACCCAGTTAGGTTTGGCTTACTGTGTCCTTGACCACAAATTCAGCTCTAGTATACTGCCCTAGTGAGGTGCATACCTGGGGTGAGGGGCAGGGCCACTTTTTCCTGAGTAAAGGAGGATTAGCTCTCCCGAGGCTTGGGACCTGTTCCCTTTCTGTAGCATTCAGTGAGGGCCAGGGTCAGCTATCCAAGGACCAGTGAAGGGAAGGACTGGCTCAGCACAGCATGGTTCTAATGAACCCTGGTGTTAACACACACAGGACATGGACACAATCACAATACCCAGTTGTAGTAGTATCATGGATCTAGACATAGCCCTTGGCAGCAACTGAGGCATGGACATCACCATGACCCCGGGGGCAGCACAGGCTACCCTGACCTTGGGAACCAACATGGTCTTCCAGGTGGCTCACCAGACCCCGAACATCTGCAAAGCACTCTGGTGGCAGGACCCGTGGACATCACCCCAGATCCAGTCACTGCCGAGCCATGGATCTTGAAATGGCCTTAGGCAGCTGCCTGCCCCAGAGGCCGCCAAGGCCCCAAATGGCAGCCCCAGCCACACAGATCCATATGGCTCTGGCCGCAGCAGGGCCTTTGCCCTCAGACATCCTCATGGGTACAGATTGTGGCCCAGACCTGGGCATCTGTGTGGTGTTTGGTGGCAACATGGTCCACAGACATCAATACTGATTCAGGATATGATAGGATCACAGACCCAGACATGGTCCTAGGCAGCAGCCAGGGCCCAGGGGTCACCATGGTTCCTGGTGGCGGCGCAGGCCACTAACATCATCATAGTATGCATGGCAGTGTGGTTCTTGGACACAAATATGTCAAAAAAAAAAGCGATTCACATCGTCAGTATTTGCATAGCCTTCGATGGTTGAGCTACAGATACCAACACAGACTTTGGCTTTGGCAGTGCCACAATCTAGATATGACGTTCAACAGCAGCCCTGGGCTGGACAATAGCATGACACCAGGAAAAGCACTGGCCAATCAGATCACCTTTTCCCCAGTGGTGGCACAGATGTAAGACACTGAGATAGACCCTAGGCATCCATATGGTCTTGACCGCCGTTCTTTAAATTGAAGAAAAGGAAGAAGATGAGTTGAATGTTTTTCAAATTCATATCTCCCATTAATATAGATCATGGATTTTATCCAAAGTATTTTTATCCCAAGATCAAGTATAAAAGGTTGATTTCTCCAGAATTCAATGTTATTCCTGAAATTATAAGAACGAGGCTCCAAAGACATGCTCTTGTCTTTCAACATTGTGTTTATTAGGCTGTAATCTTTAAATGGTATTTTTTTTGTTGCTTAAAAAGTAGTTAATGCTGTGTGAGTGAAAATTCCTGAGTTACCTCTAAGTTTCAACGAGGTATATTCAAAAATCAATATTATTTCATCAACTAATTACACCAGGGAAAATAAAAACTCACTGAATGTTTATTCAGAGAAATATTAAGATACAATTTATCACTTACTTCTAGCATAATTTATTGAAGCTATAGGCCTACAACATTCTGAAAACAAATTATGATACTGAATCACAAAGGAGGTAAAATATTAAATGGGTAATAAGCTTGGGCATGATTCTTATAGATTTATATTTCAGATAAAAACAATAAAATTATCTTATTAAGAAAGTCTATTTTATAAACATTTATTTTTATGTATTTGTATGTATTATTCTGTGTATGTGCACATGTGTGCAGTTGCCCAAGGAGACCAGAACAGGATATTGGAATTTATGAAGCTAGAGTTGCAGGCACTCAGCAAAGCTGCTATGAAACCAGTTCCCGCTCTTTGCAAGAGAAGCGAATGCTCTCCACCACTAAACCATCTCTGCAGTCCCTAGGAAACATAATTTTAGAAAAATCATTGAAGTAAAAGACTCTAACGGAAGTCTTTGATAAATAGAAAGCACATTTTATTTTTCAAATGCTCTTCCCTAAGCAATTGTAACAAAAAGATGGGGTCATTCATAAAATCTAATGTAATGCTTAAATAGGAATGTATCAGGAAATTAAATCTGTAAATAAGAGAACTGACTTCTTTTCTCCACCTAATCCATTAGGTGTGTAGATGCATAGAAGTTAGAATTTCCACTGTGCAAGTCGAAGGATTTTATTTTATATTAATAGAAAATAAATCAAAGCTTAGAACAGTAAATAAAAATATTTTGTAGATGGTGCAGACTTAGAAAATACTTTTTTCAATTCTAAACATATTAAGGTAACCAAAGACTTAAACATTAAAGCATTGTTTAATCTCAAAGGAGATTGCTTTCTGCCAAAGTTAAGAAGTTCTAAGATTTTATATTTGTCAACATATAAACACCTCTACTATTTGATGGTGACTTTCATTTTTGAAACACATTCATTCTGACTTGGCTATCCAGTGTATATTCAATAATATACAAGGGGCCATTGAAATCTTTACTGATGTACACTTAGGCAAAGGCTCTTGGACACAAACACATTGAGTTTGATATTTGCATTTCATGGGCCTTATGAGAAAGTTATCTTTTCAATTTAAGCACTTTTTACTCTTTACCCATAAGCTCTTTGTGATGTGTTCTATAATTAAAAGAAGCAAAAAAAAAAAAAACAACAACAACAACAAAACATTCTTCAGGGGATTCCAAAATGAAAACTACATTTTGTGCCTTTAATTACTTAACACTTGTTTATTTGGCATTCAGCTATCTATTAACTTTCTTGGCATTTGTGCTCATTAGTTACACAGGTCAAAGATGAAATAAATAACCCAAAACTTTCCCTGAGGCTCAGGCCATGGCTATGTATCCCTTCAACCCACGGGTGGTCTACAATAAAGCAATTCTATTTTGTGTTTGAATGAGAAGTAGACTAAGCCCACTCTCTTCTTAATTAATGAGTTTCATGGGATACATGCCCTGCCCTACCTTGGAACAAGGTACCTCATTCTTTAATTTCATTTATAAGATTTTAATTGGTCTCTATAAAAATATCAGAATTTTCAGTTATTTCTTTCAGCTATCCATTACACTAAATAGTCTTTGCTCTTAGCAATGAACATTCATGCTTTGTATAAAGTCATGCTTCAAGTTACTTAGTAATGGGGCAGCTTGCAGAAAATATCTTAGTAATGGGGCAACTTGGAGAAAATATCTAACCTATATTATTTCAATTAGAGTTGTCAATATTGGCATAAAAATCTTACTGTCAATGTTCTTACCCCTACTCTATCCTTACATAACTGATATAAGTTCATCATTGAACAGTTTGAATCATTTTAATATAAAACTGGGACTGCTTACATGCAAAATCAGTGTTTTTAGAGTAACTCAATTATCTAGGATATTCTACCACTATTACAAGTATCTGTACTATTAACTCTGGTTCAACTTACTTTATTTTCTACTGACCAACTTGATGATGGCACAAGAGCAGCCTTGCTGAAAGCAGAATAGAGATTTTGTAGCTTGAAAGATCTTCTTAAAGCAGGCTGTCATATAAACTATCAACACCCATAGCCAAGATGGAAAATACTACATAAAGGTTATTTGTGGTAAAATAATTTTTTAGAACTTTCTTTTGAATGAATTTTCAAAGTGTAGTGCTTATGCCATTGGCCAGAACACAGTACATGTTAGCAACATTCTACTTTATTTTCTATGGCCATTCCTATGTGTTGATATAGTTCCCTGATTATTAGCTATTTTAGGTATTCTAAGAATGGATGAACTTTGCCTGCCCTCAGTTGAAATACTTCTGGCATATGCATTAGTATGAACACATATGTTTGATTCAAAGCTTCATAATTAAATTTCTTTGTATTTTGGTGTATTGGTCATGGTCTGTGATCCTTGTAGATTCGTTGGGCATTGTGAGTGAAAGTAACATAATTTTCATGTCTAATTATGTATGCTTATTCCTGATATGGTCTATTATTTCTCAAAAGAGATAAGAAAAATGGAGCAAAGGAAAAAAGGATAGCATTTTATGTGAAGAAATTAATCAATCAATCATGGAAAAAAGAGACTCATAGCACCTACTAGGTCATTCCAGCTCCTGCTGACTGGCATGAGATTGTGACTGAAGTTTCCTTTCTTTTCCCTTATCAAAAACAGGAGCAAAGGGGTCAAAGAAAAAAATATTACCTCTGATATCCTGATACTCACTGGTCCACATACATGTTATTAATATTCATCACAGAAAATTTTTCATCATTACTATGGTCAAAGATCACTTGAAAATTACATGATAACTTATTAAAGTTATCAGTACTTCTGCAGGCATTTATTACTTGAACAATTATCCTCCTTTTAAAAACATAGGATTGGTTATTGCAGAGTTTCTTGTTTGTTAGTTTACTAGATTTTCTATCTTAAAGATGAATTTTGGATACTGCAGACCTTATTGTACTGGAGCTACAAAAAGCAAAATAATAAAAGAGATAAATAATCATTTAAAACATACAGGAATGAACAATCAGAAGTCAATAACCTGCAGTCAATTCAAGCTAAATTACCCAAAAGAAAGAAAAATAAATATACAGAGGAGATCAAAGAGATAATGCTCACAATAAAGGATTTTCTAATTAGCTTCATATAAAATGGCACTTGCCCATGCTAGACAGAAGCCATTCATTGGCTCAGACAGGCCCTCACACCACATGGTTCTGTGCTTCCCTGGTTGTGAGACATATTATCCCATTTCACACCATTAAGTGTTATATGGTCCCTAACTTCTCCTGCTGTGAATCACTTTGAAACTTCTCCCAGTTTCCTTTAAAACATCCCCTTCTACTATATGTTATATTCTACTTTCAGCTTAAGATGAAGTAATTTTATCTTAATTTCAAGTATCTGTTTCATCTTAATATAACCACTGCAATTTTACTGATTTTTAAAAACCACATAATTTCCATACTCATCTGAATTTTCTTAAATGATATATTTTAATTAGTCTAAAAATTCTTCCAACGTGATTCCTGTGTAAAATATGATTATATCTTTAGTGTACAATGTCAGGTTCAGAGAAAACTCCAATTCTCCAAACTCTGAAAGGCAGTCCAAATATCTGGAAATGAACTAAACCTGGACAACGGAGGAAGTCTTTGACTTCTGGTGGTCAGACAAAAGCCAACATTTCTCAGGAACTTGTGAAGCCAGTTCCTGTCTACAAAATGAGTCATTTTCCTTATGTCCTGTAAAAAGGACATATGGCTTTCAACAAAACCTGTACCTGTGTAACCTATCAGTATAACCCAGGTCAATAGTCTTCCTCAGTTCTTGCTCACTAGTACATGCTACACATTACAAAGCACTCACAGGAGCCTTCTGGCCCTTCCCTTCCTGCATCTACTCACCCTTCTCCATACCTGGCTATTCTCACTTCTCACTCTTCTAGGCTCTTACTTCAGCAATTCTCACTACGTTTTCTCCTTTCTCTATACCCCGCTAGTCTTCCCTCTTTCACCAATAGCCCTGACCATATCCTGTTTTGTCTAATTTTTTTCTCTCTCTGCTCTGATATCTCCCTCATATCTAGATAAAAAATTCTCTTAACCATGCCATGAAAGTCACTTTGTCAGTTTATACATACACTCTCACAAAGTTTAATCTGCTTTATGATGCACAATGATCCTGCTTGATATTTTTGGAATATTTTTAAAAATAATAGTAAGAAATCAGTTGAGGAAAAGTCAAGACACCACAGTTGGCATTGGCTTTCTCACAATGTATGACAGGAAGCATCATATAACCATTAATACCTCCTCAAAGCCTAATTGTAAATAACATGAACATATACATTTCTAAACCAAATTTCCAACAGACAAATTTTGGGGTACACATTCCACTCATAGAAATAACTCTATATACTTTATTGATCATATTAAAATAAAATGATAAAATCAGTCTTTAGCAAAAAGGGTAATCAACATATGGCTTGCATAAATTGCACAAAACATTTACAACCCTGAAGGTTAAAGACACCAGGGAGCCTTGCTGTAATGAAGCCAACTCTAATAAGTGGGAAAACTGTAGTGGTTCATTGTGTTCAAATGGGACTAGTGGCAGCCTAGTGACTTACTGAAAGTTACCTAAGTCTATGGCCTTTTCTAGACTGGTAGCCTCCATCTACATTACATTTCACTGTGAATTCAGTTTGTACATTACAAAGAAATAAAAATAGTCCATAATTTTCTTAATGTTCAATACACAGAAAAGAAAAATTTATAAGTGTTTTGAGCTCACACTTTGCCCCAGTCAAAATGACTCTAACTGAGATAAGAAGCAAAAATAAATGCTGATGAGCGTGGGAGAAAGAGAGACCCCTATCTATTTCTAGTAGAAGCCACTGTTAAAATCCATGTGAAATTTCCACACAAAGCTCAGAATAAGCTTTCCATTTGATGCAGCTCTTCTACTTCTGTGCATGTGCATAAAGACTCTGTATCCAATGCAAAGATACCTAAACACCCATGGTTATTATTAAGAAACTGGAGCCAGTCTAGATGACTCTTAACGGAAGAATGGAGAATGAAAATATGGCATCCATACACAATGGAAGTTTATTCACCTATAAAGAAAAATAGTAAGAAAAGTGTAAATGGATCCTGAAATGACATACTAAGTGAAGTGACCCAGTCGCAGAAATACACACAAAAAAAAATCATGTGTTGTTTCTTGTATTCTCTGATTACTTTTGATATTTGTACACGTGTAAACAAGGAGCTGTGAAAGTTGATGTCACTGTGAAAGTAGATGGGAACACACAGAAGTAGATATCAAAGGACAGGTAACATGTGACATGAAGGTGGAAAGTGGGCTAAAGCAGGCAGAAGGGCATGAGGACAAGATGGGGTGCAGAAGGTCAGGAGAGAAAAATAAATAAATAAGTAGTAAATTGTAGTTGCAAAATTTCATAATGAAACCTAATTTTATTTAAGGTTCTACAATCTTAAAAAGAAAATGAAACTTGGAAAATTTGGGAGTAGAGAGATGACTCAACTATTAAGACTACTTACTGTTCTAGTAAAGAGAACCATGATGTCATTGTTTTTATAGCTGATTAGTGCTCCATTGTGTAAATCTTGCACTTTTTCTTCATTCTTTTGTTGAGGGGAGGGGAAGGAGGGGAACTGTGGTTGAAATGTAAAATGTAAAAAATTAAAAACCTAATTTAAAAAGAAAAAATATAAATAAAATTTGAAACTTTTTTTTTTTAAAAAAAGAGGATCAGCATTTGATTTTGAGCATTTATATGACTGCTGACAACCAACTGTAAGTCCAGATCCACTAGATCTGACTCCTTTAGGCCTTTGTGAGCACCATGCACTCGTGTGGTAAATAGAAACACATGCAAGTAAAACATCCATAAACATTAAAAAGCTTTTAAGAAGGAACATTAAATATTAAATGAACAGTTGATTTCCAGAGCCAGTGAATAAAAATTACTTACTAGAGAGAGGGACAGTTTAGGGACTGTGGTGATGCCTACGAGGGAGAATGTGTTTGCTGAGCAACCTTGGGAACTCAGTTCAAGCAGCTTGCACCTGTTTTAAATAACAACAACAAAAAAAAAGACCAATAAAAACACAAAATCAAGAAATGGCTATGGTCCCCAAAACTATAAATGCATTGAGGATGATGGGACCATCCCTTGGGTTTGTGTGCCCCCAGAATAGATTTAGATTCAGTAAGAATTAGGCAGAGGTGACAGAAGAGGTTTCCCAAATTCCTCCTTTGGTCTGTGCCCACACCTATATTCACAACACACACAGTGACACGTTTATGTACTTCAGACTACACAACATATAGGGACTTTTCACATAATGAATTTAAATAGAACTACATGCTTCTCAACATGGGACAAATATGTAATTAGATGATTTGCCTTTGTGCCTACATCATAAGTGAATTTACACCACAAGACAATACTACTTTATTGTGGGGAAGACTCTAAGACATTCTTTCGTAGATGTACAACTTCTAGACTGTCTGAACTTGAGTCTCAACCTCTAATTCACCTGAAGCATGCTAACTTTATTTACGTTTTAAATCATTGACATCATGAACACTCAATTTCTAGTCTCTGGAAATTACAGGCAAAATACAGAACAAAAATAATTTCACAAGTTTTCTCAGTGTTTATTTTTAGTTTATTCTTTAAAAGTTACTTTGAACTAAGGCAACATTTTATGGAGCTAACATCTGACAAAACAATTGTGATAAAATTGCAAATAGCACCACATTTAGGAATTTTATAATGTCTCTTTCTACAATAGTTTAGAGAAAGATAAAACAAAAAGGTTGAGTCAGTAAATAAAATATTCTATCACCTTTTCCACCTTCATCTATAATATGCTACATTCCAACAGCTAAATCATCCCATTTCAAACATCATCCTTCCCTTCGTAAATTGTAAATAAGAGTCAAAAGGCAATGTCCTCACTGCCTGCTTGGTATACTTTCCCTGAGGGATATCCTTAGAAACCACATTTTTCAGTACAATTTCAGGTCCTTGAAATTTTTATGCCAGGTACAAGAGTTGAGATTTTTGGAAAGAATGTTTGTTTTATCTTTTAAAGCAGTTAATTCTAAAATTTTTGTTGGAAGAAAAGCTGCATTCAACGTGTCAACATATTCCAAGGCACAATAAGACAAGGAAAAGTAATTGGAGGTGCAAAAGAAGAGTTGATTCTCTCTCTATGTGTCTGTCTCGATATATATTTCATACATATTCATATATATATATATGTGTGTGTGTGTGTGTAATTCTCAAGGAATAAATAAAATATTATTAACAATGAACAAATTCAGAGAAAACTCAGCTCTGGGATAGAATTCTGCTTCTCTTGGTGTCCTTTGTTACAAGTGTAAGAACATACATATTATTTCCTTCATAGTATTTATATCTTTAAATGTTTAAGGCACAAATATTCCCCTGAGTGGCAAGTCACTGTTTCCAAATCTTCAGACCCATTCAGCTCACTTGACTCTGTCCTTGCAAGGCATACTCATGTGTCTCTTAAAGAAAATGATAATTTTTTTCACCTGGTTTTAACAGGTTCATATTGTACTTTAAACAAAACAAATTAATAGATCCATGAAACATGAATGCTTGAATGGTATTTATCATCTTTATATTTTCTAAATATTTGGAGTAGTAATAATGACACAATAATGGGTATTATTTATCTCTGTGTGCTGGATAGTTGCATGTCACATTTATCTGAAGAAGGGTACTCCAACTTAGAAAATGTCTTCCTAAGATCTAGCCATAAGACATTTTCTATATGTGATTGATGGGGAAGAGTCCAGCTCATTGTGGGTTGGGCCATCATTGGGATAGTGGTCTTAGGTTTTGAAAGAACCAGATTCAACAAGACATGGAGAACAAATCAGTGAGAAACATCCCTCCATAGCTTCTGCATCTGTTCCTGCCTCAGGTTCCTACGCTGCTTGAGTACCTGTCCTAAATTCTTCAAGGAAGCACAGTGATATAGAAGTATAAGCCAAACAAACCCTTTCCTTCCAAAATTGCTTTGGTTATGGTGGTTCACTGCAGCAATATAAGTCCTAACAAAGATACTGTGCTTCAGAAATCATATGACACTACTGATGTATCCTTTTTTCTCATTTACTAATTCATATAGACAAATTTTATCAGAATTATAAGCCCAAGTTTGTAAGGTATTCATGAATGTCAAATTTAAATAAAATAACAGAACAATCTTTTATGTGGGAGTGTCATTTATCAATCTGTTGATTACATTGGATAAGCAGTAAATAAACTGCTTGGTCCCGATTGGTTAGAACATAGGTGGGTGGAGTAAACAGAAGAAAATGCTGGGCAGAAGAGGAAGTGAGGTCAGAAAGCATGCAGCTCCGCTCAGAGCCAGACACCTCAGAGAGAGACGCCATGCTCCTGTCTCGCGGGCAGACAGGATAGCTCTGCTCTCTGAGGCGCACACGATGAAGCTCCGACCCAAGATGGATGTGGGCTAGAATCTTCCCGGTAAGCGCACCTTGGGGTGCTTACATAGATGATTAGAAATGGGTTAAGAGGTTGAAGCTAATGGGCCAAGCAGTGCTTAAAAGAATACAGTGTCTGTGTAATTATTTCGGGTAAAGCTAGCCGTGCAAGCGGCGGGGTGTTGGGGGATGCAGCCCCGCTGCTGCTATTTCAACAAATCTTCAATAAAGTTACAATTGCTGTGAAAATTGGATATTTGTAAATGCATATTCATAATCTAATAAAAAAGTTCATCAGTGTTTATCAACTTCAATTGCTCTTGATTGCCACATATACTATTTTGCACACAAAATATATGCTGGCCCTTCTATTCTCATTGAGGCCCTTGACTTTCCATGGGGATTTTATTTCCTAGTTTCTTTTCACCAAAACACTCATGGACAATTATGCATCCTAAGGTAAATATCTCATACTTACCAACCGACATGATGTGTGTCGCTGAATCCAGAGTTCAAGGATTAAGCAAGATTATCTGCACAGAGGCAATCTTTAGGGGACCTACCTTCCTGGGAGAAGAGCATTTACACTCACTTCCTCTCTGGAAGCCTAATGTAGCTTCTGGGATAAAACTTTTGTGCATTAATCACTTTTCTTAACTGTGCCATATCCCCTCATCTCTGTTTTTCTTTAAACTTCACTTCCCATATCTCATTCTAGTCATTTCCCAAAATTCCACTTAGGTAGAACTGAAAAGAAAAAATTATTTCCTCTCTAAATATCACATTACATATTACAGTGGCACAACTATTGCCATGTTTTATAAACACTTTGAAAATAATTTCAACTTATAGAAAAGACTATGAATCCACAAAAATATTTGATTTCTTTATTATTCTTCCTTTTTCCTGGTATTTTAACTATTTTAGGTTTGAGTATACTGAATACTTTTATTTCCAAAATAAGTAAAAAATACAAGACTTTGAAATATTAACTAGTATTTGAATGAAATGGTTATGAAAGGGATAATATTAGAATTATAAAAAGATTCTCTGAGTCTTACCTACTCATATGACCATGAGTTACCAAACATTAGACTTTTATTTATCAAATATTTTATAAAAGTAAATGGGTAAGGTGTTATGTTGATTTTAATTACAATTATGAGACCTTGAATTTCTTTGTTTTGCTTATTGAAGAAAGTAACATGGAGTGGAGATTGAACTGAAAAAGAAAACTGAATTTAAGAAAATGCATTCTTTACTTTAGAGAAAGATTTAGAAAAAATTTCAAAAGTCTACAATACCATTTAGTGGATAACAGCTGACTTCTGCTCTTTGTATCCATATAACTACGGTGTCCAATAAAGATTACCAGAGACTGACTGATTTTAAAGACAATATTGGGAAGGTAAACATGTGCATATCTACAAACAAATTTTAAAGGTATATGAGTGGGAATTTAAATTTAGAAATTGTCAGGGTATTTTTGTATTCTGTAAGGAAATTCAATTTTATATGAAAGCATTATGAAATAGAATTGCAATCACTATATTACCCATTGGATCAATGTAAAACTAAGGTTTTATGAGTCTAATAAGTATATCAGTGTATACTTAAGAGAGGAAAGTAACAATTCAAACTATTTGCTAAATAATGTTGTATAAATGATATAAAATATCAGACATTTTATATGCTTTATACATTTATATATTATATACACACTATACATATGTACACTTTATACCCATTCTTTATACATTTATACATTATATATATATATGTGTGTTTGTGTGTGTTATAAGGAATATATATATATATATATATATATATATATATATTCCTTATAACATTTCAAAGTATAGCTTTCAATAAACTTCAATAGCTAATTATAAAAATGAGAAGGGCAGGGCAATTTGCTTTATTTTCTTAAGGGTGTGTGTGTGTGTGTGTGTGTGTTTGGAGACAGGGTTTCAAGGAGCCTAAGCGTTAACTTCCAGACTTCCTGATTCTCAATCATCCTGCTTCATGGAGCAAACGCTGAGATTATAGGTGTATATTAATTCATAAAACATAGATTTTGTTTAACCTGAAATCACAACAGGAAAAAAGAGTATTCTAATCGCTAAATATGCTGATAAGATGAAAAGACAGGAAAACACACTCTTGTCTGTTGTATATAACATAGATTTTGATCAAATTGCATTGTTTTAGTAAGTTACTTCAAATAAAAGTGAATATGCAAATTATACCACGTACATATGTGTGCCCATTTATGCATGCACAGACATACGCACACACATTTGTCCTTAAGGCAGTAACCATAATGTGCAGTGCTTTCTTCATTCTTACAGTATACAATGTAAGTCATATGTTTTATAACTGGTTACCTTTCTCTGATAAAATATGGACTATGAGGTACTATTATCATATTTGCAAATTTAAATTTGAACAGTTTGTGAAAATTCATTTCTTCAATAGCCACATAGATAAATTATTGGGGTTTTGTTGTAATTTTTGCTATACTTTGAGACATAGTCTAAAATTATTGGGGGTTTGTTTCATTTTTTATTATACTTTGAGACATAGTCTAATTCTGTAGTCCATACTAGGTTGGCATTCACTATATTGTGCAGGCAAACCTAAAATTCAGAGAAATTCCCCTACATTATTTACTGAGTACTGGGATAACAAGAATGAGTTGCCACACTGGACACTTCATAAATACATTTTAGCAGAAGAGGAATACAGTTATGTGACAAAGATATTTTAATCCCTAGTGCATAATGAAAAAATAATATACATACATAAGTTTTAGTATGTTTTACATGTATAAAATAAACATATAAATAATGATAATCTTAGCATCATTTATCATATTTTATAAATATGAAAGTAAACCTATTCTGTTCTTAAGTATTCCTTTTTAATCCTTTGAGGATTTCCATTTCCTCAGGTTCATTATTTCATGTGGTCTGTGCCCATGAAATATGCCCCAGACTGGCTCTTTTAGAGTCTACAGCTTGGATTATCAAGACAGAACTTACAGTTATGCTGCCAGAACCTAATTCATAAAATATTTCTTATGCTTCAAATTAGTTCTAAACCAGTTTGGAGCTTTGGACCGTCTATACCATAAAGAATGTTCCCTTTCATCCCAAATTCATTTGCATTTTATTTGTGCCTCAAAGGAAGAACAATCAAAACTGATTAGAATCCGCAGACACTGCGCATAATGAAAAATTAATTGCATCAATCTTTTTACTGTAGTAGTCTCAACAACTCATTTTCAACTGGTCATTTTTCCACCTGCTCACCAGGGCCCAGGCAGCTGAGGCAAGCATATCTTTGACATTTCCAGAATACCAATGAAGTTAAGGTCATCAGTACATCATGAGAGCAGAAGCAGAGAGTCTTGAAAGAGATATAGATGCTTGGATGAGCCAGAACTCATCGAAGGGATAGCGGAGGACAGAAGCATGCTATGAACAAGCCATCTCTGCACAGTTTAAATTAACGAACAGATGTGAAAGAGAAGTCTAAATCATCCACAGCAAAGGTTAGTGCAATCCTGCCTCACTAGCAAGTAACTGTAATGTGCTACTGAGATTGGCAAGAAATCAGAAACCGTATGCTAACAGGGCTGACACGGCAGGTGACTGTAATACGACAATGCACACACATCTCAATGAAATGGCCTGTACTTTTTCTTTTTATATAGCTTTTTTAAAATTCTTTCCAAGTCCTATACATTTATACAATGTATATTGGTCAATTCTATCCAGTAAAGCTAGATAGACTCAGGAGGCTAATCGTGACAAAAAATAAAGAAATCTGCTTTTAAAATGTACATCTTTCATTCCTTTGAC
>CADCXT010006122.1:0-22378 GCA_902806775.1 Microtus agrestis | reverse complement strand
TGCAGGAGGATATCGAGAGCCACCCAGTTGGTGTCTCAGCCCGTTGCCTGTATCTGTGCCTTGGCAGCAGCTATTCATCTCTTGCCATTCAGAGTCAAGTTCCCTTAAGTTTAGCCTTCCCAAAGTGCTCGTTCACTTCAGAGGAATCAACCCTCATCCTCCGTGTCCTCCTGGCCTAATTTCTCATATTACTGAGGATGAATATCTGTTCAGGAGAGGGAGGAAGGGTCGGTCATTCAGTGAAGGAAGTAGTGAAAAGATTTTAATGAAGCAGAGAGAAATTTCAGGTTTTGGCAGGAGGAGATCCTGAATGGCTCCCTCTGTGTTGCAGGAGAGACTCCTGGAAAGGAAACCTCAGGTGCGGTCGGTCAGTAGGATGGTCGGTCAGTTCGGGGAGCAATACTAGCAAGGAGGTAAAGGCCATGCCTCATGACATCAGCAGTCCCTTCTCTGGAAATTCTATGGTATCCTGGAGAGCTCTTAGAATTTGGTGATGTCACTTGTGTCCTAGAAACGCCAACTGCCCTCAAGACACACTCTCTCAGTGCCTATAAGACTCGCTTCTAGACATGTTGTCTAGAGAATGGAGATCGTGGAGAGGCCAAAGGGAGGAAGACAAAGTGAGTTCACCACTAGCAGGGACTGGAGAGATTTCTGGATATGATGGCTTTGAGACTTCCAGGCCTGGGGCTCAGGAACTGGGAGGTTTCTGGGATGCAATAGGCCTGTCTTGTTTCTCTGAGTTCCTAAAGTGCCAACCCACACCAAAGATTCACGATAGATGATTTGACAATGTCGGGAATTTACAGTGCAGAAGGTGTCAGTGAGATTTCAATACCAGCACTGCACATCATCCCCCCTCCCCCCAAGTCCTTTTCGTTGTGTAGCAGTAATAATAGAAAAAGGGCAGTAATGCTCTGCCAAAGCCCGTATTACAGCCATTGGCAGGGTTGAGACGTAAAGTGCTGCAGTCAGTCCTCCTGTGACCCCCCTAAGGTTTCTGGCTTCCCAGTTATAAATGACACCCTGGTCACCAGTTCAGCCCGAGAGCTCTTTTAGAGCCAATGGATGAGAGAGTAGGAATAGACTGCAATTTTTTTCTTTCTTCTTCTTTTGGCTATTTTCTTCTTTTGCTGTTTTGTTTTTCAAGAAAGGGTTTCTTCATGTATATGGGCTGTACTAAATCTCACTCTGTAAATCAGGCCATCCTTGAGCTCACAGAGATCTGTGTATGAGCAGAGATTAAAGGCAAGCACCGACCCACACACACCACAGCCCGGCCGAGACTGCAATTTCTTGTTATCTCTGGGTGTCCTGGGCTGTTAGTAAGTGAGGATGGCTCTGTGTTGTGAATGTTTGTGAATCCAGACTATGTTCTGCCCTTCAATGATATGAGTCTGAGGCTTCAAGCACACACCCATATACTCCCTGAGGTCTCTGAAGTCATGGTGCATCCTCTATAGCTCTGAATAGGGCTTAGAAAGCTTTCCCCTGGGTCACCTTCAGCAGAGGAAACCAGGTAACTTCTGAGAGACATGCACCACCTTCCTACAGAAAGAAAGGAGGACTGACTGACTAACTAATACCTACAGATTGGGAAACTCAAGTCTGGTATTTCATAACTTGCTTGGACATAGTCTCATCTGTCAGTCACTTCCTGAGGGAAGGAAGGAAGGAAGGAAGGAAGGAAGGAAGGAAGGAAGGAAGGAAGGAAGGAAGGAAGGAAGGAAGGAAGGACGGAAATAAATGATCCACATTTCCAAAGAAAAAAAAATTTTAAAAAGTAAAAAAAAATTAGAAAGTAAGTAAATACCTACATAAAAATAGACAAAGAACGAATAAATGATGAAAAATAAGTAATAATTGGAATATTCAATAAGTAAATAAATGAGCAGATAAACAGATATATGAAAGGAGATAAGGAAGTAAAGTAAGGAATGTACGAAAACGTAAGTAAATAACTAGGTGGGTCATTTTTTAAAGAAGTAAGTAAATAGATAAGTATGGAAGCAAAGAAATACACAAGAAGTCATGAAAAAAATGAGACACATCCATTCTATCCATAAAAGACAAAACATGGAAGCTGGTCGACCCACCCACGTTCACTCAGTCACCCCACCCAAAGCAGTAGGGAGGTCTCTGTCCAGCAGGGCCTTCTTCTTTCCAAGTTGCAGTCAGTCAGATCTCTGGGCAAACAGAAAAGATAGCAATTGTTTTCTACTTGAACAGTTTTAATATTATTCGAATGAATTAATATTCAGCTATTTTTTCCCAGCCTTATTTATTTATCCCTGGAAGACTACCGGGCACCTTCCTTTCACCTCCTCCCATCTGGATGGATGGACAGATGGATGGATGGATGGATGGATAGATAGATAGGCAGATAGATAGATAGATCAATAAATAAAAAGATAGGTAAATAAATATGTAAATAAATAAATAAATAAAAAATAAAAAGAGTGAGTAGGGTGGGTTAGGATAGAGAAAGGAACAACAGATAAACAAACCGACAGACACATTTAAAAATGACATTAGTCAATCAAGACATGGAAAAAGACAACTGGTTGACCCACGTTCACGAGGCCAACTGATCGACCTGGCTACTTAGCATTTTAAGGCCAAACACTTTATCGGATAACTGGTCGACCCGCTTCTAGTTTAGTGAAAGAGACAGTGCAGAGAGAGCCAACTAGTCAACCCGTCAGGTAGAGGCATATGTATGATAAAAATGTATATATATAAAAAAATGAGACTGCAACTACAGTTATAAGCAGTGTTAAAAAAAGAAAGAAAGAATAAAAGAAAAAAATGAGACTTCATCCTAAGAGAGTAGACTGGGGAAAGTTAATTCAGAAGTGCTGCATCGCCAGAGTGACATATCCAGAGCTGCTGCGCTCTAACATATGGCAAGGAATGATGCACTGTGTATTCCTAGCCATAGAGATTGCATTTTAAGGAGTTCATTTTAAAGTTGACCACTTTAGAATGAGACTTAATGAGAAGCTAGCACACAATCTTCTCAAAAATAACTCCCCATCAACATTATACTCTATCTCAGCCCAACAGCATTAGACTAACTAAGTAACTTAATGACCTCAAACACTGTAACATGTTTCATGTGAAGTTTTGTCTGAGTTAAAAAAACATGAAAAAGAAAACAGTGCTGTGCTAGAAAATTCCCTCTCCCTTTGAACATGGCCCCTCCTTTGGGCTGAGTTTCCCACACAGCTCTGATGATGCAGGAGGATACCGAGAGCCACCCAGTTGGTGCCTCAGCCCGATGCCTGTATCTGTGCCTTGGCAGCAGCTATAAATCTCTTGCCACTCAGAGTCAAGTTCCCTTAAGTTTTGCCTTCCCTAAGTGCTCGTTCACTTCAGAGGACTCAACCCTCATCCTCCGTGTCCTCCTGGCCTAATTTATCATATTACTGAGGATGAATATCTGTTCAGGAGAGGGAGGAAGGGTCGGTCATTCAGTGAAGGAAGTAGTGAAAAGATTTTAATGAAGCAGAGAGAAATTTCAGGTTTTGGCAAGAGGAGATCCTGAATGGCTCCCTCTGTTTCGAAGGATAGAGTCCTGGAAAGGAAATCTCAGGTTCTGTTCGGTCAGTCGGTCGGTGAGTTCAGGGAGAAATATTAGAAAGGAGGTAAAGGCCGTGCCTCATGACATCAGCAGTCCCTTCTCTGGAAATTCTATGGTATCCCGGAGAGCTCTCTGCCTTTTGTGATGTCACTCGTGTCTTAGAAATGCCAACTGCCCTCAAGACACACTCTCTAGGGGCCTATAAGACTCGCTTCTAGACATGTTGTCTAGAGAATGGAGATCGTGGAGAGGCCAGAAGGAGGAAGACGAAGTGAGTTCACCACTAGCAGGACTGGAGAGATTTCTGGATGTGATGGCTTTGAGACTTCCAGGCCTGGGGCTCAGGAACTGGGAGGTTTCTCGGATGCAATAGGCCTGTCTTGTTTCTCTGAGTTTCTAAAGGGCCAACCCACACCAAAGATTCACGATAGTTGATTTGACAAATTCGGTAATTGACAATTAGTGCGGAAGGTGTCAGTGAGATTTCAATACCAGCACTGCATATCATCCCTCCTCCCCCCCAAGTCCTTTTCGTTGTGTAGCAGTAATAATATAGAAAGGGGAGTAGTGCTCTGCCAAAGCCTGTATTACAGCCATTAGCAGGGTTGAGGCATCAAGTGCTGCAGTCAGTCCTCCTGTGACCCCCTAAGGTTTCTGGCTTCCCAGTTATAAATGACACCCTGGTCTTCAGTTCAGCCTGAGAGCTCTTTAAATGCCAATGGAAGAGAGAGTAGGAAGAAACAGCAATTTTTTTCTTTTTCTTTCTTCTTCTTTTGTGTTTTTCCTTTCCTTTCTCTCTTTCTTTTGCTGTTTTGTTTTTCAATAAAGGGTTTCTTTGTGTTTCTTGGGCTGTTCTAAAACTCACTCTGTAAATCAGGCCATCCTTGAGCTCACAGAGATCTGTGTGTGAGCAGAAATTAAAGGCATGCACCGACCCCACACACCACAGCCCGGCCGAGACTGCAATTTCTTGTTATCTCTGGGTGTCCTGGGCTGTTAGTAAGTGAGGATGGCTCTGTGTTGTGAATGTTTGTGGATCCAGACTATGTTCTGCCCTTCAATGATATGAGTCTGAAGCATCAAGCACCCACCCCTATACTCCCTGAGGTCTCTGAAATCACGGTGCATCATCTATAGCTCTGAATAAGGCTTAGAAAGCTTTCCCCTGGGTCACTTTGTGCAGAGGAAACCAGGTAACTTCTGAGAGACATGCACCACATTCCTACAACAAGAAGGGTGGAATGATTGACTAACTAATACCTACAGAGGGGGAAACTCAATTCTGGTATTTCATAACTTGCTTGGACAAAGTCTCATCTGTCAGTCACTTCCTGAGGGAAGGAAGGAAGGAAGGAAGGAAGGAAGGAAGGAAGGAAGGAAGGAAGGAAGGAAGGAGGGAAGGAGGGACCAGAATTATCTCTCCTTTTGTGTCCTTTTTACACTCTTCTCATGCTCTGATGAATATTGTGATTCAAGTTGGCAGTGTCCTATCTCTGTGGTTCTAGATCAAGGAATCAGTCTGTGTGTGTGTGTGTGTGTGTGTGTGTGTGTGTGTGTTTGCTCTATCTAGGAGAAGCACCAAAGCAGTTGCATACTGATTGAGAAATTTGATTTTTAGGAAAAGATTTTTCATATCAGTGAGGGGTCTCTCCATAGCCATTCATCTTTCCTTAAACTTGAGTATAGGAATGAATGATCCCTCCCTCCCTCACTCTTCACGGAAATGAGTGCCTGCTCTTGCATTGAGGGCTCCCCTGGGTGAACCCCAGTTCTCAGAATCTCCAGCCCAACCTGTCACATGCTGACCACACATTTGCAAGCTTGGGATATATTCTGCTGAAGTTTTGGGATAATGAATTTCATCAACTTTGTTCTGACAGGACACACTCACTCACAATCTCTCCTCATTAAACCCACACAGTGTAACAATTTTTGGTTCCTCCATAATGTGCTTATTTCTGTCAGGGAACTAAAAGCAATCCAGGGAGCCAGCCAGCCAGCCAGCAATATCTTTCCTTGTTTTTCAGTTTGTTTTATATTCTGTCTCTCTCCCCCCAATCTCTACCTTTAGAAAATTTATTGATTTTTATCTTATGTGCATTTGTTTTTTTGCCATGGCTCTCAGGCTCCTGGATTACCGACAGCTGTGAGCTGCCATGTAGATGCTGGGAATTGAACCTAAACTATCTCTGCAGCCCGACATGGAACATCTCTCTATATAGTCCTGCCTGGAAAACTTTCAGAGTTCACTCTGCCCACTGAGTCAACGTGTTATGCTTCCTTTTATTGTATGTTTAGTTTTTGTTTGTTTGTGTGTGTGTGTGTGTGTGTGTGTGTGTGAGAGAGAGAGATTCATTATGAAACCAAAAGTCAGCGAACTTTGAATTTATTTGTTTGTTCATCCATCCACATATTTGCTTACTTCCTTACTCACTCTTAGTTAATTCAGTAAGTAGAATACTTACTGAATTAAGTCTTCTATTATTTATTTATTTGCAGTAGAAGACTTAATTCAGTAAGAATGATCAGAATGGTAGGGTATCCTTAAGCAAAGAGAAAGATATCATGGTGACTTTCCCTTCTGAGAGGGAGCTTTCTGGTAAGATGTGAAACCACAGTTTCAAGTGCCTGCTTTCCACAAGTCCTTTTCCAAGGTCAGGCATTTTTTTTAGGTGAGCAAGGGTCTCCATTCATTCCCTTTGACGAACTCTCAGGCCCTGACATTAACATCTGACTGGTGCATATTGTCAAGGCCAATGGGACACTACTCAGCCCCTCCCTGACCTGACGTGACCTGAGAAGCCACACTCCACCCCAGTTCACAGGAGGCCCATTTTAATCCTAACTAACTAACTAACTAACTAACTAACTAACTGTACAGCATAAAATATGGAATCTCTTCTCAGTGAAATGCTGTTAGCAGCCATTCGATGAATTTATGCTCATCTCAGATCAGATCCTGTCCAGCAGGGATATCTCAGATCAGATCCGGTCCAGCAGGGATATCTTCCTTCTGTGTTTCTTCTTCTTTTGTATGTTGCAGTCAGTTCAGATGTGCTGGTATATGGTGAGAGAGAGAGAGAGAGAGAGAGAGAGAGAGAGAGAGAGAGAGAGAGAGAGAGAGAGAGAGATGGAATTGCTTTTTATTTATTTGAAGACTTTAAATGATTCAGCTATTTCCAGCCTTATTTATCAGCACATTTATTATTACCAGTGAGCAGCTTCCTCTGAAAACATTGGAACCCACCCATCTGTACATGTCATGCACATGTGTGCATATGTGTGTGTTCATGTGCGAGCGTGTGCCCATCCCCTCTATCTACCTATCTATCTATCTATCTATCTATCTATCTATCTATCCCTTCATCAAATTCCATTTCAGGAGCTTCTTTGCTGACACTCACCCAGAACCATTGAGATAGCCAATGACAGTCAGGAGACAGAAAGAAAGAAGGAAGGAAGGAAGGAAAGAAGGAAGGAAGGAACGAAGAAAAGAAATAAATGATCTACATTTCCAAAGAAAGAAAAACATTTTAAAAACTAAAAAAAAAAAGAATGTAAGTAAATACCTACATAAAATAGACAAAGAATGAATAAATGAATAAAAATAAGTAATAATTGGAATATTCAATAAGTAAATAAATGAGCAGATAAACAGATATATGAAAGAAAATAAGGAAGTGAAATAAGGAATGTACAAAAAAGTCAGTAAATAAATAGGTGGGTCATTTTTTAAAGAAGGAAGTAAATAGATAAGTAAGGAAGCAAAGGAACACACAAGAAGTCATGAAAAAATGAGACACATCCATTCAATCCATAAAAGCAAAACATGGAAACTGGTCGAACCACCCACATTCACTCAGCCATCCCACCCAAAGCAGGAGGGAGGTCTGTGTCCAGCACGGCCTTCTTTTTTCCAAGTTGCAGTCAGTCAGATCTCTGGGCAAACAGAAAAGAAAGCAATTGTTTTCGACTTGAACAGTTTTAATATAATTTGAATGAATTAATATTAAGCTATTTATTCCCAGCCTTATTTATTTACACCTGGATGACCACCAGGCACCTTCCTCTCACCTCCTCCCTTCTGGATGTATGGATGTATGGATGGATAGATAGATAGATAGATAGATAGATAGATAGATAGATAGATAGATAGATAGATAGATAAAACAAATAAATAGATAGATAAATTAATAAAGAAAGAAAGAAAGAAAGAAAAAATAAAAAGAGTGAGTAGGGCGGGTTAGGATAGAGACACGAACAACAGATAAACAAACCGACAGACAGATTTAAAAATGACATTATTCAATCAAGACATGGAAAAAGACAACTGGTCGACCCACGTTCACGTGGCCAAATGGTCAACATGGGTACTTAGAATTTTAAGGCCAAACACTTTATGGGATAACTGGTTGACCCGCTTCTAGTTTAGTGAAAAGAGAGAGTGCACAGAGAGCCAACTGTTCGACCCGTCAGGTCGAGGCATATGTATGATAAATATATATATATATATATATATATATATATATATATATATATATATATATATATATATAAATGAGACTGCAACTACAGTCATAATCAGTGTTAAAAAAAAAAATAAAGAAAAAAAAGAGACTTGTTGAAATAGGAGCGGCGGGGCTGCGTCCCCAACACCCCAGCCGCTTGCACATGGCTAGCTTATGCCCAAAATAACAACACACAAACTGTATTCATTTAAGCACTGCTTGGCCCATTAGCTTCAACCTCTTAACCCATTTCTAATCATGAGAGTAAGCACCCCAAGGTGCGCTTACCGGGAAGATTCTAGCCTACATCCATCTTGGGGCGGAGTTTCATCCCTCTTCCTCAGAGAGCAGAGCTATCCTGTCTGCCCGCTAGACAGGAGCATGGGGTCTCTCTCGGAGGCGTCTGGCTCTGAGCGGAGCTGCATGCTTTCTGACCTCACTTCCTCTTCCTCTCAGGATTTTCTTCTGTGTACTCCACCCACCTATGTTCCTACCTATCAGGGCCAAGGCAGTTTATTTAACCAATGAAATCAACAAATTGATATGACACTCCCACATCACTTCCCCTTTTTCTGTTTAAACAAAAATGAAAGGCTTAAACAGTTATCAAGTAAAAATTACAATAATCTTTATCATAACTAAGGAAAAGTATAACTATAACTAACTATTCCTAACTCCATCAAATACTCCAGAAAGATACAATATTACCTAAGTGAACAAGAAAAAAGCAACTTTCAAACTCTAGAAATGACAGAGACATCTCGCTGCCTGTACAGTCACCCAAAGTTCCTCTGTACCGTTGGGGCATCCATCTTCGGCCTACAGGCCCATAGCTTTCAGCACACATTCCACAAAGCAGGAAATTTCAAAGGCAGTCACTATCTGCTTGTCCTGCAGAATGTCTTGCAGACTCTTTTATGAATCAGGAACCCCGAAAGATCATCTCACCTTTAGGCAAGTTCATCAATCCTTTCTCTGCGGGTTCTCTGTGTCCAGTTTATGCAATAGTCTAGGCAAGAGCAGTTTCTCGTCCAAATGGCTATCAAACTCCATAAGAATCCTCTTCGATGCCCATCTTCCTCTTGAAGTAAATTAGTGCTGCCAGGAGCAGAGTATCTCATTGTCATGAAAAACCCTAAGTTATCAAAACATTTAAAATGCCATATTCTCTAGCCTTTGAAAGATATGAAGAATGCCTATTAGAAATATATCCGTGCACATCTAGAAAATCTAACATGACTACAAACTTGACTACTATAGATGATTATTAACAGCCTATATGCATTACATTTTTAAGTGAACTACACAATCACAATACCTTAATCCAGATCAGAAATACATATCCATATAACAAAACTGACCTTAAATTTCTATCAATAAAGCAACATCTATACTGATGCAAATTATTCATACCTATATCATATCCCCCTTTAAATGTAAAAGGACATTTATAAACCATATTTGGGAACATGGGCACAGTTTTTTCTCTCCAAACTGCTTCCTGCCGGATGGTGGCGCTGTTATCAGATATTTCATGGTATAACCTGTGTGCTAGGTTCATCTCAGTTGTCAATTGAGTGAAGTAATTTTCTGAAGGTGTTCATAGCAACCCTTCAGGAGGGCGTGGTCCATCATACCACATCGGAATACAAGAAATGAACAGGGTCTCATCCTCTGTGAAAACAAAAAAAAACTCTCCTTTCCAAAGTATCATGTCCTTAGATCCAAATTGCAAAGTCAAGGCATTTCCAAAATATCTATGTTGAATTAGTTCAGCAGCATTTATAAACAAATATCTTTTAGTAGCTTTTGCTCCTTCCTCAGCATTCAAACAATTCAAGGAAAGCATAATAGCATACAGTATCAAGATTCTCTGTGTATTTTCCATCTTTGTATGCTTTATTTTAACCTCTGTTTCGTTAATTTTTACTTTTATTTTATATTCTCTGTATCTTTGTCCTGGAATAACTCTGTAGACCAGGCTGTCCTCGATCTCTCAGAGATGTGCCTGTCTCTGCCTCCTAGGCATTGGGATTAAAGGCGCATGCTACCACACCTTGAAGTCACAGAGGTCAATCTCCCTCTGTCTCCCAAGCCTTGGGATTAAAGGCGTGTACTACCACACACAACTTCTCTTTTTCTTACTTTTTTTTTACTTTAAGAGATTTAATTTTAGTCTGCATATTATTTTCAACACACTGTAAATCATTTATAAATTTTCTTTATCTTTGAATCTCTCTTTACTGTATATCTCTCTTTGTTTTTCTGACCACATGAGTCTTTAATTTACCAAGCAATCTAGATCCAATCCATTCCTTAGCTTTCCAGCCTCATGGCTGAGGTACCGGCCAGAGCCACCTTCAGGGCCACAACTCTACAGTTTTTCAAGGTCCCTGCCAGCAAGCGAACTTCAGCAGCCTGTGCTTGCAAACCGCACAAGCTGCCTGCGTAAAAGAGTCAGAGTTTGCCCTGGCAGGACACCCCAGAAAGCCGGCATTTTTAAATGGCGCAGCTTTTTTCTTGCTACGGCTGAGAACCCGAAAAGCACGCGTTCAGCTTTTTGCCAACAACGTTTAAGTGTTTCTTGGCAGGACCTCTTAAAAAGAGCTGCAAGGTTTTGCAGCTAAAGCTGAGTCAGGAAGCCTCTCTTAGCTGAGAGCACTTGATTGCCTCTAGCAAGCAGAGCAGACCGGAGAAACTGCTGCTACCAAGAAAACAAACATGCTTTACTCTTTCCCAAGCTTTCTCAGACTTTCTGTGGATTCAGTTGTCCACACGTCTGGGTGCCATCTGTTGAAATAGGAGCCGCGGGGCTGCGTCCCCAACACCCCAGCCACTTGCACATGGCTAGCTTATGCCCAAAATAACAACACACAAACTGTATTCATTTAAGCACTGCTTGGCCCATTAGCTTCAACCTCTTAACCTATTTCTAATCATGAGAGTAAGCACCCCAAGGTGCACTTACCGGGAAGATTATAGCCTACATCCATCTTGGGGCGGAGTTTCATCCCTCTGCATCAGAGAGCAGAGCTATCCCATCTGCCCGCTAGACAGGAGCATGGGGTCTCTCTCGGAGGCGTCTGGCTCTGAGCAGAGCTGCATGCTTTCTGACCTCACTTCCTCTTCCTCTCAGGATTTTCTTCTGTGTACTCCACCCACTTATGTTCCTACCTATCAGGGCCAAGGCAGTTTATTTAATCAATGAAATCAACAAATTGATATGATACTGCCACATCAGAGACTGCATCCTAAGAATGTAGACTGGGGAAAGTTAATTCAGAAGTGCCGCATCCCCAGAGTGCCATCTCCAGAGCTACTGCGCTCTTACATATGGCAAGGAATGATGCACTTTCTGTGGATTCAGTTATCCTCACGTTGGGCAGCCATCTGTTGAAATAGGAGCAGCGGGGCTGCATCCCCAACACCCCAGCTGCTTGCATGGCTAGCTTTACCTGAAATAATTACACGGACACTGTATTCTTTTAAGCACTGCTTGGCCCATTTCTATCATGACTCTTCTAGGCTAACTCTCGCACCTGGACCAACCCATTTCTAATATTGTGAGTAAGCACCCCAAGGTGCGCTTACCGCGAAGATTCTAGCCTACATCCATCTTGGGTCGGAGCTTCATCGCGTGTGCCTCAGAGAGCAGAGCTATCCTGTCTGCCCGCAAGACAGGAGCATGGGGTCTCTCTCTGAGGCATCCGGCAGTGAGTGGAGCTGCATGCTTTCTGACCTCACTTCCTCTTCCTCTCAGCATTTTCTTCTGTTTACTCCACCCACCTATGTTCTAACCAATTGGACCAAGCAGTTAATTTATTGCTTATCCAATGAAATCAACAGATTGATATATGACACTCCCACATCAGTCTGGTGATCTTTAGTTTAGATAAAAGGCAGTTTTTCCCAGTGGTCAGTGCTTGGCAGTTGAAGCAAATTGCAGATAGACATTGTTCTGTGCTCATTTTGTCTCTGTCTTCTTTGGAGGACGTACAGTGTTTCTGCTAGGAGACAATCTGTCTCTTTTTGTTATAAAACATTTTTTAATAATTAAATATTTAAATACCATATTCCCCAGATCTCTGAGCAGTTGAGGACTGTTTATCAGGAATAACTACATTATAGAATCTGCCTGGAGAGCTGGGTCTGAGCTTGAATGTACTGGCTGTTAACTTAACAGGTAATATTTAAACTCATAAAAAGACAAAAAGAAGAAAAACCTACTTGCAATAGAAGGTTAAGGGCAGAATTGACAATAGTAGAAAATAGCTTAATATATTTTAAATCAGGGTTGGATTAAATATATTGTTGTAAGAGACTTAAAAGTACATACCAATTTAAAACATGAAATTTATTGCTTTGCAATCTGGAATGAGATACAATGAACAGACAATTATGACATTTAACAGTAAACATAGGTACATTTAAGCTATATGTATGACCATGAACACACACACAGAATGAACAGGATTTGGATGAAGTAGTGCTCTTGGTGGACCCTACCAAGGCATGCCACTGTGCAAAACATAAATGCAACAGAGACAGGAAGAGGAATTTACAGGCAAAAACATAAGTAAATCAGGGGACCAGGCAGGGTATATCTCAGTCAAGATGGTGGGACTTTTCACCTTACCTCAGTTAAGCTGACAGTAAGGTCCAAATGACTGTAATGTCACCTATGTAACAGAGTTAATGCTGGGGAACCAGACATGGAATACCTCAGTAAAGATTGCAGAACTTGGTTACCTGACCTGGCTCTTAGTTAAGATGGCAGCAAAGTCACCTGACCAGTTAAGATGGTGGTAAAGTCTCCTGACCTCAGTCAAAATGGCAACTGTCACACGTTGTATGAAAAAGCCATGATTTTTAAGCTGCAGGGATCTTAAATTTAATAGTAAGAAAGACTTAGATGCATGATCTGCCCTGTTGCTGACCTGCTGCACCACAAGCTGCAGTGGGGCGCAATAGGCTAGAATTGAAAACAGATGCCTCGTGGATCTGACCAATCTTGTTGGCAGCAGTAGTGGTGGCAGAGATAGTCTGAGGAAAAGTGGAGCTGGTGGGACACCGTTGGAATGAGAGTAGGAGTTGAAGAATGGGGTAGGAGCTAGAGAAATTGGGTAGATACCTGCTGAGTTTGAAAAAGGTAGGTGTTTGTTAGCTGGGTCCAGAGTAGAAATGGAGGGTTCTTCCAGCTCAGATGGCATGGCCAGGAACATGTGAGCAAGCAAACAACTTACTAGGACAGAGGGCTTAGGCTTAGAGTTTATATAGCAAAAGGCTTGGATATAAGGAAACTCCTTCCATTTGCCTGTGCATTGACAGTAGTTAGAAAGCTCCCATAGAATAGCTGGATCAAAGGTGTGAATAGGCAGCCACTTTAAATTGTTATATAAATTGTAAGGAGGCCATTCTTTGAACAAAGATGGACAAGTGTGAGAATCTGTAACTAGGGCATTAAAGCCTGGGGTTTTAGGGCCTCTAAAAGGCATCCCAGTTGGGAGGCTAGATTGATGGTCTTGGATGGCTTGGTAGCCATAGCTGAAACCACGAAAACAGCAACACCACAAGGCCTATAGGGAGATGTCTCCCCTCTATAGGCAGGGTGTGACTCAGCAATGAACATTGTAGGACTTGTAGGAGAGTGTCCTCTGCCTGCAGGCAGGATGCTAAAGCCTGACTGGATCTGGTTGGGATTACTCAGAAGCCAGAGAGGTCAGAGGCCACCCTAAGCAGCCTTTCATGTCAGCGATAAAATGAAAGCAAAAGAAAAAAAGAAAAAGAAAATCTGAAGGACCCTGGGCTCCCAGTCATGCGAGGACTGACACTGGCTCATCCAAATATGATTTTAGCTAAGGGAAGCAATCCAGAGATGAATGTCAGTGAAGGGCTCAACTGTAGCAGTAAAGACCATGGTTGGGGGCTGTCTCCAATTTCTAGGTACACCAGAAGATTTATGGGAGCTCAAGGGTCAATTCCTCATGTTTGGAGAAATGGTTAAGCTGACTGGAAAGGGGGAAACTCACCAATAGAAGCCAGTGGTGTGCTTAGAAATTTCACTCAAGCAGATGGAATGGAGAGCTGTTATAAAGGAACCTGGTTCCCGAGCACAGGGTTCCAGGAGCCTGGAACTGCCCATAGGCTGGTCTGCCCATAGGCTGGAGGGAATGTGGAGAACCTGGCTGAGTTACCAATGTAATGGATTAAGTAAAATGTTGCAGATCTTTAAGGGGTTGCAGTAGGCAGAGGGTCCCTAGACCATGTTGCAAGTTCCCCAAGTGGCTGCAGGCAGCACACCATGAGACCATGCTGCAGGTCCCCAAAATTGTGGCAGGCAGTGGGCAGCAAGTCCTGAGACCATGCCACAAGTCCCTGAAGTGGCAGAAGTCAGCAGGCTACAGATCTTGAGAGCAGCCTGTCCCAAGAAGAGATGGCACAGTTCCCCAAGTGACTGCAGTGGGCCACTAAGGGCAGCAAGTCCCAGGCAAGGAGATGTGTGGTGGATGAGAGACCTCGACTGGGCAGCCAGTCCCATGAGGAGAAACAGATAAATGATCATGCCACAAGACCACACTGTAGGATCTCTGAAGGCAGCTGGTCCTGGGCAGGGAGCCATGTGGTGGACAAAAGACAGAGTCACGGATAGGCATGCCATGCAGAGTGAGGATGGATATTTATTAAGTGGGTTATTGAAAGGAAAACGAAAAGGGGGAAAAGAGCAGAGAGAGAAGCAGAGGGAAAGAGAAAAACAGAGAGAGTGAAGGGGAGAAGTGGGGAGAAAGGAGAGACAGAAGCTGCCTCTGTGTGAGAGAGAGAAGATCAGTTTGCCTCTGCAGATGGGGAAAGAGTGGATGTAGCTTGACACTTAAGGTGGCAGAGCAGACCATTACACCCATATCTATTACTTTTTAACTTTGTAACTGAAAGTAGCCTCCAGCTGACATAAGTGCTGCAAAAGCAGGGTGTGTTGGACTTGATATTTAGTTAGGCCTGCAAAAGTTCTGAACGCTATCATTAGAATAAGGCTATATAGCAGGTGGGAAAGTATATTTGGGAAAGCATAAAGAGGAACAATGGGGCTTTTATAATGATAATGATGTATTTCTCAAAATATGATGTATTTCTTAAAAGTAAAACATAGGAGGATTCAAGATATACAGTTATAGTTGCAAGCAAAACACCAGTGCACATGAAATAAATATAAATAAATCATTAAAAAGACTTTTAAAGGGTGAAATGTCACATAAATTCTGCAAACATAAATTCATATAATTTAATCTACTCAAAAATTTTGATTAAAGTAAATATTATTAAAAGTTTATAAACATAATTTATGTCACATCACACACTGAAACAAGGTATGCTGACATACATTAAGGCAAATTAAAAATATTTTTTCTACCTAATGTAGTCAGAATGTATGGAAGTTTATGAAAAAGAATAATTTTTATGTGGTAAGTAGAATCTTTATCTTCAGGTTGTCAAAGCAGCAGTAAAGAAACATTACAAAAAAACACCTCTGGCAAAGAGAAAAGTCTCTAGACTGAATGGAAACCTCACATTCTAGTTGGCCTGTGTCAGTCACCTGTCCAAGGGACACCCTAGTGGGCTTTCTTTAGCCATACTAAAAATATGGTTAGAACAATATTTTTTTATTGAGTTACTTCCCAGAATTTCTGCCTGATTAAACTAAAAAGGTTAGTAGAGACAGGCAAACTTCATGTCTGCTCATGTTATTCGGGGCCACTTGAATGCATAATCCTATTCTTGAAAAACAGGGGCTTAATCAGAAAAAATAATAAACCTAGCTTTTCTTTACTATGACATGGCTTTTAAGCCTAAAATAAATGCAGGCTGGTTCTTCAATAGTTCTCAATTTTATAGCAACTGGTCAGTTAATTTTCCTCAAGTGAGTAACATTCTACCTTTGTTCATGCAGGAAACTCCAATTAAACCCACAAAAACTAGATGTGAAAGTAGGAAGGACACTTGCTGGGAAAAATAAGAGGTTAAGCCCAACTAGAAAGGAGATAAGAGAGGACCTGAGAGGAAATATATTATAGAACTGTAAAAGAAGAAATAACAATCCTTCAAGAACACAAATAGTGTATTCATATATAATATTTTGTGCCAAGTTTACATATATATTAGGAAAATACCTAGAAATACACTGACTATTTATAAAGCAAGAGTACTTCAATTTTCCATGATACTGTATAACCTGTGTAGTTGTTGTTTGTCTTTGACACTTTGGCTCTTTGCTCCATGGGGATCTACCACCCACATAATCAATAATAAATACAGAAGCTTATTATTATTTATAAATGCCCAGCCTTAGCTTGGCTTGTTTGTAATCAGCTTTTTTTTTATTTAAATTATCCCATCTATCTTCTGCCTCTGGGCTTTTACCTTACCCTATTTGTGTATATCTTTCTGTTCCTTCTTATTCCATGTCTGACTGAGTGGCTGGATGATTGGCCCCTTCTTTTCTCACTCTTTGATCCTATTTTACCTTCTATTCATTCTCTTTGTCTGTCAACCCCACCTATCTTTCCTCTGCCTTAGTATTGTCCAAACAACTCTTTATTGGACCAGTCAGGTAGTTAGACAGCCAGAGAAATTCAACTTCACAGAGATCAATGAAAGCAACATAAAAGAATGAAAGACAATTTCACATCATTGAACAAATGTTCTGCAGCATAAACAAATGTAACACATCTTAAAATAATATTCTACAACATTTTTCCTTTTTGTCTAAGTAAAAATAAAAGGTTTTAACTTTAACATAGTAAAACTATCTATAATAAGAACAGTTATCAAGTAAGAGTTAATTAATATTCAGTCCATTTGCATTTAAATATTCAGAGAAAACACTCTACTTTCCATCTTATCATAGTTACTCCAAAGTTTTCTACCTAGTCTTATTCCTAAAAATATAGGGGTTTCCTCCCGCCTGGAGGGCTCACAGAGCAGGGGCAAACTCCAGCGGGTCCCCAGCGGTGCCAGGCGCTGCCTCCAAAGTCCGGCATATGAGTAGGCGGCTACAGTTTCCCACCAGTGGGAGGGCACACGCTGCACGGATGGTGGTGGAGGGTAACAGACACGTAAACACAGGAATAGGCATAAGTGTTTATTAAGGAAGAAGAAGAGAAAGAGGGAGAGAAAGGGAGAGAGAGAGAGAGAGAGAGAGAGAGAGAGAGAGAGAGAGAGAGAGAGAGAGAGAGAGAAAGGGAGGAGAGGAGGAGAGAGTCAAAGCCCCGCGTGTACACTGGGAAAAGGAACAGGAAACAGAGAGCAATGGCGAGTCAGGTCACAGGTTAAAAAGGAGTGGGCGTGGCTAAGGCAGGGACGAAAGAATAACACCTAGTATATTTTCTTTCATAATTAGGGAAAACGAAAACTCTAATTATTTAGTCTCTACCTCCACCAAAGAGCCCAAAAGGATATAATATTACCCAAGTATACAGGAAAAGCATTGTAAGCAACTTCCAACTCTACAATGCATAAAATTGATTTAACAAAATCATAGAAGAAAACTTTCCCAACCTAAAGAAAAATATGCCTATGAAGATAGAAGAAGCTTACAGAACACCAAAAAGACTGGATCCAAAAAAGAGTCCGGTCGCCTCATAATAATCAAAACACTAAACATGAGAGTAAAGAATATTAAGAACTACAAACACGTTACAAAGTAACATATAAAGGCAGACCTATCAGAATTACACCTGACTTCTCAGTGGAGACAATGAAAGTGTTATGGTCAAGTGTTATGCAGACAATAAGAGACCACAGATGCCAGCCCAGACCATTATACCCACCAAAACTATAAATCACCATAGAAGAACAAAACAAGATACTCCATAAAAAAATCTCGATTTCACCAATACCTAGTGACATACCCAGCCCTACCCAAAATACGAGAAGGAAAACTTCAACCCAAGGAAGATGGCAATCATCGGTCATTAAAATTCCTTAATGTAAATGGACTCAACTCACCTATAAAAAGGCACAGGATAACAGATTGGATACAAAAACAGAATCCATCCTTCTCTGCATATAAGAAACACACCTCAAGCTCAAAGACAGACATTGTATCACAGTAAAGGGTTGGGAAAAATATACCAATAAAACGGTCCTAAGAATCAAGCATTTGTAGCTATCCTGTTATCTAACAAAATAGACTTCAAGCTAAAATCAGACAAAGGAGACAAAGAGGGTCATTTCATATTAGTCACAGGAAAAATCCATCAAGAGGAAATCTCAATACTGAACATCTATGCCCTGAATACAAGGGCACCCTGATATGTGAAAGAAACCCATCTAAAGTTTAAATCATACATCCAACCCTACACAGTAATAGTGGGAGACTTCAACACTCCACTCTCAACACTAAGCAGATCAGTCAAACAAAAAAATGAACCGAGAAATAACAGAACTAACAGATATTATGACACAAATGAACTTAATAGATATTTATAGACTATTCCATCCAAACATAAAATATACCTTCTTCTCCGAACCTAATGGAACCTTCTCAAAAATTGACCACAGTAACAAAACAAACCTATAGAAATACAAAAAATTGGAATAACCCAATATACCTTATCAGATAACCATGGTTTAAACTAGAAGTCAACACCAATACTAATTCCAGAAAACTCACAATAATAGAAATTAAACAATGCTCACCTGAATCATCAATGGGTCAAGGAAGAAAAAAAAAAAGAAATTAAAGACTTCTTAAAATTCAATGAAAATGGCCAAACAGCATACCCAAATTTATGGGACACAATGAAAGCAGTGTTAAGAGGAAAGTTCATAGCACTAAATGCCAACATAAAGAAGCTAGAAAAAAATCTCACACTAGAGAATTAATAGAACATTTGAAAACTTTAGAACAAAAAGAAGCGAACTCACTAAACATAACTAGATGGCAGGAAATAATGAGAGCTAAAATAAAATAAAAACAACAACAACAACAACAAAACAATACAAAGAATCAGTGAGACAAAGAGCTGGTTTTTCAAGAAAAATCAACAAAATTGACAAACCCTTATCCAAACTAACCAAAAGGCAGAGAGAGAATATACAAATTAACAAAATCAGAAATGAAAAGGGGGACATAACAACAGAAACAGAGTAAATACAGAGAATCATCAGGCCGTACTTCGAAAGCCTGTACTCCACAAAATTGGAAAAGTTTTTCCATATGAAAGTTTCTAAAGGAAAGAGAAACTTTCTGGATAAATATTCCTTACCAAATTAATTAAATCAAGACCAGATAAGCAAATTAAACAGACCTAAAACTGCTAAAAAAATAGAAACAGTCATCAAAAGTCTTCCAACAAAAAAACAAGCCCAGGACCAGACGGTTTCAGGTCAGAATTCTACAAGACTTACAAAGAAGAACCAATACTCCTCAGATTATTCCACACAATAGAAACAGAAGGAATATCGCCAAACTCTTTTTATGGGTCCACAATTACCCTGATACCCAAATCACACAAAGATATTACTAAGAAAGAGAATTACAGACCAATCTCACTCATGAACATTGATGCAAAAATACTAAACAAAACACTGCCAAATCCAACCGAAGAGCACATCAGAACAATCATCCACCATAATAAAGTCGGATTCATCCCACAGATGCAGGAATGGCTCATACATAGAGATAAATACACAGATACATAGAGATTGGTATATAGACAAATACAAAGATAGATAGATAGATAGATAGATAGATAGATAGATAGATAGATAGATAGATAGATAGATAGATAGATAGATAGATAGATAGATAGATAGATAGATAGATAGATAGATAGATAGATAGATAGATACATAGATAGATAGATACATAGAGATAAATACACAGATATATAGATATATAGATAGATAGATAGATAGATAGATAGATAGATAGATAGATAGATAGATAGATAGATAGATAGATACATAGATAGGTACATAGATTGATACATAGATACATAGAGATAGGTACATAGATAAATAGATAGATAGACAGACATATGTATATATATACATAGATACATAGATATATATACATAGATACAAAGAGATAGGTACATAGATATATAAATAGATGATAGATAGATTATAGATACATAGATAGATAGATAGATAGATAGATAGATAGATAGATAGATAGATAGATAGATAGATAGATAGATAGACCTTTGTATTCAAGTACCTCCCTTCTAGATTTTCAGATTTAAAGCTTGAGATTGAGATTTACATTATTGATTTTACTGGTTCTAAGCCTCAGATTTCAACAGGCATGTTATCAGTATTCAAACATCTCCAGCTTTCATATAGCCAACTGTGAAATTTATTACATTCCTTAGTTATATGACAAGTTCCTCTGAAATCTATTATCTATCTATCTATCTATCTATCTATCTATCTATCTATCTATCTATCTATCTATCTACCTATCTATCTATCTTTCTAGTTTCTTCACACATAGAATTTTATTTATATATAATGCTCTTTCATACAAACTATTTGAATCAAATCATGCACCACTCATTATGATGCTAATTATCCTTCCTCATATTCCAAGGTTTATCTTTAGTATTGATATATGAATCTTTTAAATTTTTTGCTACATTTTTCTAATTATGCAATGGTTCTAACCATTTGTTACTCAGAATTCTTTCTCCATGTTTCTAGCTCAATAAAGTGTGCAAACTCAACAGCCTTTTAACATCTAGTCTATCTGCTAGGAACATCTCTTAGTGATTTTTTTTCCTTATTTAACTATGAACTTTATGATGTTTGCTAACACAAATTCTCTTTATCTATTCATGCGATTTGTGTACATATCAAAGGATACCATACCTATACCGTGAAGAGGACTACACTAAACATGGATGCCTTTATCTGTGTGATATGCTGATTTCTATTCTCTTGAGTAGGTAAACACTCAACAGTGGTATGTTTGGATAATATTGTTGTTCCTTTATGTTTGAACTTTTAATTAATTTATTTTGAGATTATAATATTATTACACTATTTCTATCTTTCATGGCTGTCTCCAAACTTCCTATTAACCCTCCTTTCTCTCTTTCAAATCATAGCTTCTTATTTTTATTAAATATTGCTAGAGTTTACATGTGTGTATAGATAGATAGATAGGTAGATAGATAGATGATAGATAGATAGATAGATAGATAGATAATGATAGGATAGATAGGAACACGTCGTAAAAGTTTCAATCTTTATGTTACTTGTATCTATATTTTCATGGTCTGATCATTTGGTATTGGATACCTAATTAAGCCAATGACCATTTTATCAGAAACTGCTATCATATTAGTTAGAATTTCACTCAAAATCTCTTCTAATCCTCACATAAATGAGAAACCTGTCCTAAGGATTTACTTTTAATATTTAATTATTGGCTATTTTTATCATGTGAATGTATGTGTGTGTGCATGCAGTGCTGGCAGAGGTTAGGAAAACTGAAAAACTGGAATTAGTGTGCCGCCATTAATTGTTGTGAGCCACCATGCCATGTGAGCATAAACAAATCTGTGTCCTTTGGTAAAAGCATCAAGTGCTCTTTAACTTCTGAGTCATCAGTGGTCCCTAGATTCTGATTTCAAAACTATATTACAAAACTAAAATAAGTAATTGAAATAGTACTATGCAAGTATAAAATTGGCCAGATTTGTTGACCACAAATTAAATCTTAGCATTCTAGAGCTTACAGGACTTGCTCTATGCCACCTGTATATATACTGAGATCCCGCACTAAAATTGTTGATAGTATGGCACTGGCTTAAGAGGAACTTGCTTAATCATAGACAATGGGAACACAATATAGAATCTGAAAAATAAATGCACACCACTGTGCCCAAGTGGTCTTCACAAAAGTGTCACACATGCACAAAGGGAAAAAGATAGTGTCTGTAACACATCATGTTGAAACTTCATCATCATGCATACAATGAAATTGGACCCTTTCTTACAATCAGTAAAATAAATCAACACAAAATAGAATTGAGGACATGGCCCCTAAAACAGTGGAACAAAAGCAATAGTGGCAAATTCAATAGTATTTCTTCTGTTGGGAATTCTCTGTTTAGGATCTTTGCTCCAATTTTAGGATTGATTTTTTTGTATTTTGATGTCTAGTTTCTTGATTTTAAAATATATTTTTATAGAGATCAGTCCTGTCTGTTGTGGGGTTGGTAAAGATCTTTTCGATTCTGTGGGGGTGCTTTTTTGTCTTATTGACTGTGTCCTTGCCTTACAG
>CADCXT010006121.1:0-10445 GCA_902806775.1 Microtus agrestis | reverse complement strand
GTTTCTGACTCATGTCAAGAGCCATGATATGGGACAGAAAGAAATATGAGTTTAGAAAACATCTTTGCTTTTCTTCATGTCTATCATACTTTTCATTGAATATATCTATCATGCCTTTCATTGAATATATACATATGTCTATATATGTCTATATGATTAATGCTTAAGTTTTTCACAATGAACAATGAGTCTTTCCTGAAGTGACATTTGAAGTTTCCAGGAAGAAGATGGGGCCCCACAACAACAACGCTACCTGGTTGATATGACGTCGTGATACTGATAGCGCTACTACAAGACCTGTTTTGGGTACTAACTGCACAAGACGATCCCAACTTCGTTAGCTGAAGTGGTGCACATCTTGTACAACATTCTGGCCAGACCTCCACAAAATACTCAGAGACTATTTGCAATTTTAAAAGACATTGATCTTGAAATTTAACCATCATTTTACTTTCACAGGATCCCCCAGAAAGAACGTCGCCCCCATGACAGCTGGAAGTAATTCTAGAGGACGACCTCCCCTCTCCCAGTAAAGTTTGCCCCTGGGTTTAGGGACATCATTTAGGGGTTGGGAGGGTGAGGGAGGAATTTTATAAGCTCAGGGATCATTTTGAAAAAAAAAAAAAAAAGGGATTGATGGGATAATAGATTTATAATTGTGAGTTACTGTTTTTAGACAAATATATTGATATCGATTTTTGTATATTGATACAAAGTTAAATTATATTGACTATTGTATGCATGCATGTTTCTACCTCTGTTTAAAACATTTTTTATGTATTGACATATATTGTATTGATATATATATATTGTATATATTTACCATATTGCAGTGTACATTTCTACCTCTGATTAAGATACTCATATATTGTTTGTATATTGATATATATTTACCATATTGCAATGTATATTTGTACATTGTTTATATTTGGAGGTCATTGTCCTTATTTGTTTCACAGTCGTTTATTGTCTTAGTCTTTAAGTTAGATAGATATTGAGAATTATGTAGATTATAGTCATCTAAGTTTGTCATTTATAATTAGACTAATCAGGTTCTTTAGATATATAGAGATTACACTCAGTATAGACAGACGGTCTTCGACCTCTTCAAAGAGCTGTAGAAAATGGCCTTTAATCTAACTCAGAGTTTTGTGGTAGTGAGACACAATTGCTCCTGGCAACACCGCTCTATTCCCGAGAGAATGTTGAGCACCAACGACACTCCACCTGGAGCTTTTCTTTTGGCAGAACTGGCCTTGGGGCAAAGAAATGCCCATACCTCAACCACTGACAGAGATACAGAGCGTGCATCAATGGATAAAACAGGACTGTCATATCCTGCCAAGACAGGGTAAGATAGTTTTGAAAAGTTGCTTGCCTTTGAAAATGGTATGTCAGTTATGTTAGGCCTTAGCCAAAGTTGGTTGCTTCGACGCTGCAAACATGACTTTGGGTGATTGCCCAGGTAGCTAGTTGTCTCTGTGATTTGTTGCATGTTTTGGAAGTTGTTTTACTGAACTTCCTAATTACTCAGGTAACATTATTTCCCTTCTCAGATCTTCGATGGGGTTGAAGACTATATAAATGTAGTTACTTTTCTCTCATGACTTGGCCAAGTTATTTATTATACAAGACCTAAGCTAGTTAGAATAGGATATTTGTACTTATTGTATATAATTTTGTAGTAGGTTTAGAACTTTCTTACTTAAACAAAAGGGGGAGGTGTTGCGGGAGGTCCTTCCGCCCCTCCAACAAATAGCTGCTGAGATACCAGCCCATTGGGGCGTGGTTTCTCTCCCTTTAAAAGAAGCGGCTATTTCCTTTCTCTCTCTCTTCACTTCCTGCTCCGCTGGAGACTAGACTCCCTTCCTTGTTGCGCAGATGGCTGTTGTCCGGGACGGTGGTCTGTAAGTTTTTCCCTTTTTAAATAAATAACACCCTATTAATTATAACTCCAAACTGGTGTAGCATTGTTCGTGACTTACGCCTTCATTTTGGCGCCCGAACGTTTGGCTTTTAGGACCTCTCCTTCCCCTGCTCGGCTGCTGGCCGCGAGTTCGGCTGGGCGCAAGCCCTCCCTTCCTCAGCCGCGGCCTGTACCTTGCGGCGGCTGTGTGACCTGTGCCTTGTGCATGGAGCCAGCAGTTTAATATAAATTATCACTCATTGGCTTTTCTTGCTGCAATTCTTTGCTTTTTTAGACACCTCAGATTGACTTCAAGTCCCCACGCACCCCTATTCTGCCTCCCCACGTGGATTTAAACTCCACAGGCCCGCGTAATCTCTGCCTGCGTGGTTTACTCTTTTCTGAGTTGTTTTTAAATCTCCCTTGCAAGTACAGCTCTTAAGTGGTGCGAACCAGAGCACTCGGTTGCCGGTTGCGGAAGCTGCAACCCCTCAGGGTTACTCTGTCACGTGGAGGCATACACGGCTTCCGGGTTACTCTTCTCTACCCCTGGATTCTGGGTTTATGGTTCCGTGTACACCGTTTTTTTGTTTAGTTCGTGACTTAGGCCCCAGTGCTGAGTCCGAGATACACTCGGCCTTCAGGCCCATAATATCCAGAGAGGCAGGACGATCTCTGAAGCCGGCTGAAGCCGGCTGGGCGGTGGTGGCATACGCCTTTAATCCCAGCACTCGGGAGGCAGAGGCAGACGGATCTCTGTGAGTTCAAGGCCAGCTGGATAATAGGTAAGATGGCAGTTTTCGTTTCCAACATGAATTTAACTGTTTGGGCTACCAATACAATGGGTCTTATCATGCAAGGTTTATATGACTATGAGGATAACTTAATTTACTGGCTACTAGGTTTTAGTATTCTTTTGAATATTCTATCATTTAGGAAGAATATGGTACTCCTAAGAACCATAGGTCAGGAGATTCAGGATTCAAAAGAGGCAATAATAAAAAGACTTGAAATGATTGAAGACATTTTTGGAGCTGGTGAACAGAGTAATAAGGCACAAGGACAGGATCCAATGCCAACACCAGCTATTAGAACTGGCTTACCTAAGGTTTTAGCAGCATACCCTATACTTAATTCTGACAAAGCGTCAACTTCTAAAGGCTCAAAGGGAGTCAGAGAAGCTAGATGGACACCAATAGCAATGAATGATCTAAAAGAAATTAAGCAGGCTATTATTAATTTCGGCTTACAAAATGCATATGTAAAGGAAATGATAAGGACTTGGGCTTCTAATGCTAGAGCTACCCCTTATGATTTCCATCAGTTAGTGTCTGCAGTTTTAGATAAGGGACCTTCCTTGATGTTTGGAATTTATTTCAGAGAAGAATCCAAACATATGGAACAGCAAGGAAGAGCAAAGGTATTGAGGTTTCCCAAGATCAAATCCTTGGTGCAGGAGAATATGCTGATCCACAGGTCCAAGCTCTTTATGACGATGAAGTACTGTGTCTATGTCACCAAGCAGCTTTAAATGCTTGGAATAGGATACAAGATCCAGGAAAAAGGGTTGAATCATATACCAGAATTAGGCAGGGACAGAGAGAACCCTTTATTGACTTTTGCAAAGATTAATTAAGGCTCTGGACATAGGGGTAACAGACCCAGAATCTAGACGAATACTTCTTGAATCTCTAGCTTTCGAGAATGCAAACATAGAATGCAAAAAGATAATTGGGCCTTTAAAGTCTAGATCAGCACCTATGGATGAATGGATTCAGCATACGATGAATGTTGAGGCGTTTAGCTATAATGATGAATCTTGGGTAGGAGAAGCAGTTTCCACAGCAATGAGGAGACATCAAACTGCTAGGTGTTTTAATTGTGGTAAATTAGGACATCTGAAAAGGGATTGCAGGCACAGAATTTCTAGGAATAATATCTCCTCTGGGAATGACAAGAATAGGAGACCTAGGCCTTCAGGTATATGTAGGCGATGCGGTAAAGGCCGACATTGGTCCAACGAATGCAGGTCAACAACAGACAAACAAGGCAACCCAATACCGCTGGGAAACTCCTTGAGGGGCCTCTGCAGGCCCCCAAGCCAACAGTGGCCCAGTCATTCCCAGTCACAGTGGAGAACGTGCCTCACCAAGAAAATTAAAAGCTCCAATTTCTGCTGTAAAAAGTAATACTGGTCTAAATGATGAATTACGCGTGGAGGATGAGTCAAAAACTCAGTAGGACAGAGTAAACGTATATTTTGGCAGACTTCTATTAACGATCGAAGACCAAAGCTAAGAGTCTGTATAAATGGCACTTTTATTGAAGGCTTATTAGACACAGGTGCGGATGTAAGTATCATTACTCCAGAATCCTGGCATCCGAACTGGCCTCTTCAAGAGGTAGATGTTCAGTTTCTGGGAATTGGAACCCTATCTCGTAAAACAAAGCACAAGATGGGTTGAATGCATAGGGCCTGAAGGGCAAATAGGAAGACTAAAGCCATATATAGCCAATATTGCCATAAATTTATGGGGCCGTGACCTGCTACAGCAATGGAATACCCAGATTAACATTCCTGTAGTTCCAGGAACTCATAATTCTAGGAAAGATATGATGCGGTATTATGTAAAAAGGTCACCAGCCATTCAGGCTGTACAAGAACATACAACAAATACCAAACCTTTAGAGGTACCAACAGCCCTACCTTTAAAATGGCTAACTGAGAAGCCAATATGGATCAAACAGTGGCCTTTAGCTGAAGATAAATTGCAGGCATTGGAACAGCTGGTGCAAGAGCAACTAGATGCTCACCATATTGAAGAATCAACCAGCCCTTGGAATTCTCCTGTGTTTGTTGTAAAAAAGAAATCTGGTAAATGGAGAATGGTGACAGATCTAAGAGCTGTCAACAAAGTAATTCAACCTATGGGCCCACTACAATCTGGAATTCCTTTGCCTTCTCTACTACCAAAAGGATGGCCTCTTATAGTTCTTGATTTGAAAGATTGTTTTTTCACTATACCGTTACAAGAAAAGGATAGAGAAAAATTTGCCTTCACAGTGCCTACTTATAATAATTCTCAGCCTAATAGGAGATATCAATGGACTGTCCTCCCACAGGGTATGCTCAATAGTCCTACATTGTGCCAATATTTTGTAAGTAAGCCATTGGAAATAATTCGTAAACAATTCCCCAAGTCCATAATTTATCATTACATGGACGACATCTTGTTATCTGATTCAAATAAAGATACTTTAGAAAGGATGTTTGAAGAAGTAAAGAAAGTCTTGCCTAGGTGGGGATTACAAATTGCCCCTGAAAAGATTCAAAGAGGAAATTCTATTAACTACCTAGGTTACAGAATAGGGTTAGAGAAAATTAAAACGCAAAAGGCACAAATTAGGAGAGACCAGTTAAAGACTCTTAATGACTTCCAAAGATTGTTAGGAGATATTTCCAGTCTACGACCAGCTGTTGGGATAACACCTGATCTAATAGTTCATTTAAACAAAACCTTAGATGGTGATAAAGATTTGAATAGTCCAAGAAAACTGACAGCTGAAGCAGAAAAGGAACTGACAATGATTGAGGAAAAATTACAGGAGGCACATGTGGATAGGGTGAACCCAAATCTTAGCTGCATCCTAGTCATATTGCCTTCCAGAATTTCTCCTACTGGGATTCTAATGCAGAGGGAAGATATTATTTTAGAGTGGATATTTATACCTAATAAACCAAGTAAAAAATTAAAAACTTATGTGGAAAAAGTCTCTGAATTAATTATAAAAGGTAAGCTGAGACTTCGTCAACTAGCAGGTATAGACCCAGCAGAAATTATAGTGCCTTTTACTACTGAAGAAATAAAAAAGTTATGGGAAGACAATGAACCGTGGCAAAGAGCTTGTGCTAATTTTTTGGGAGAAATTAATAGCAACTATCCCAAAAGTGGTAGACTTAACCTCATAAAGAGAACTTCTTGGATTCTTCCTAAAATTGTACGTGATGCTCCAATAACTGGAGCCCGTACGTTCTATACTGATGCGAATAAATCAGGGAAAGCAGGTTACAAGTCAGATGAATTGAGTAAGGTGGAACAAAGCCACCTGTTTTATTTTCTCTGCTTAGGTCACGGTCACAGAAGATTTGGGCACTGAAGTTCTGTAGGGAGCTGTAGCTTGGAAATCTATAGTCATTCTGAAAAGAATGCTGATTCAGCAAGCTAAGCTTTGTACATGGGTGGATTTTTCAATATAGCAAGAAACTTTGAGAGTGTACGGTAAAGGAGTGTGTTAGTATGTCACTCACTCAGGCAGGTGCCTATTGACGTCCCAATGTTGGTAATTGCTTCTCAGGGAATTCTATTCAGAGGAAACTGAAAATGAGATTGCTGGCTGTATTTATGTCACGGACCAAAAAAAATAGCTTGGAATTCCTAATAAGAGTTTATGCTCAGGAAATGACCTACTAGACGTGAATGAGTCCCAGGATACTGTGAGGAGAGTATCAGCGGACATAGCAAGGGAACTGTGAAAACATGTTTCTGCAGTACTGACTGCTCCATTTCTATAGCTACATTCTCTACACTACGCCATCTTGCAGTGAGACACTATCTTCTTTCAGTCTTAGGATAATACTTACCACCAAGCCTCCTCCAAAATGACTAAATGATTTCCACTTTGTAAATTGAGTCTGTGACCTCAGGACAAACCTTGCTGATTATTATAGTTTTTAAAGGACTGGTAATACATACATACATACATATACACATGTATATCATCTATCTATCTATCTATCTATCTATCTATCTATCTATCTCTATCTATCTATCTATCTACATACATATGCATGCAAAACAAAACATATAGATGTACTTTTAAGATGGAGGAAGTGAGATCTTGCTAACTTGCTTATAGCTTGGCTCCTGCTATTGAGTACAACAGGCTACATTCATCATAATTATCAAACTCTGAAGACTGCCTTCATTCAGTTTTGAACAAAGACAGTTAGTTTGCTATTATTCTTTTAAATTGTGGTAGATGTGCATGTTCAGAATGGTGAATGCCTTCACATCCCTGTGCCACTCATTTTTAGAACACTCAGCTTCCTGAGGCAGATCTCTGTATCTGTGTCCCACACCCCCAGTACATGCCTCTAGAGGGTACTATTCTCCTCCTTTTTTCTGTGAGTTGGGCTACTATAGATACATTATACAAGCAAAATTATGCAGCATCTATCCTTTTGTAACTAGCTAGCTTGTGTGACTTAACATCTAAAAGGTTCTTCACATGTAACACATTCCAGAACTTCTTACTTTAGGCCAAATAACATTCCATTACATGTATACAATGCACTCACCTCACACGTTTCCTTACACATCATTCCTTACTCAAAAATCCATAGTTATTCTCAGAGAAAAATCAATGTATTAGGAAGTCTTCAAGTTCTTAATTTCTGAGCAAATACATCTAATATTGCTTGAAAAAGCTTCTGTGACTGAAAATTTAGATTTGGTCCTTCTCAGTTCATGACTGTGATCAAAATGATACTGTCCTTTGTTTTCTGATCTGGTTTAGCTTATGTTATTAACTACTGGACAACAATATAAAGATGCATATCTATCTCCATGGTTGGATACATGTCCAGATGGTGTGGTTTGCTCAAGTGCTGGTCCTAGTTTTCATTTTTGAGAAACTGCCGGATGAATTTATGTAACAGCAGTTACATAAGTTTGCATTCCCATAGTAGTGAAAAAGTGAAAGATGTTTTTCTCCCATTGTCTTCACCAGCGTTTCCTTCCATGATGATTCTCTCTGGCGTGAACTGGAAACTTTGGTTGTTTCTTTATTTCATTATGTATACATGTGCAAAGACACTCCATTGGACATTAGAAGACAACTTTTGGTAGTCAGTTACTTTTTTTATCAATTTAATAACTATTTAATTTTATATCCCAAGAGTAGTTTCACCTTTCTCTTCTTTTCCTACCCTCACCATTCTACTTTTCCGCCTCCATTTCTGCTCAGAAAGGGGTGGGTCTCCTATGGGTATCAACAAAGCATGGCATTTTAAGTTGCAGTAAGAGTAAATGCCTCTTCTTTAATCCAGGCTGGGCAGTGTAATTCTAGTATGAGTAATAGGTTTCCAAGAGTCAGCCAAAACATTAGGGACAGTACCTTTTCCCATTGTTAGGAGACCCACAAGTAGACCAAACTACATAACTGTCACATGATATAGAGGGCCGATGCAGTCTCCCTGGTTGTCAGGGCCTGTGGGACCCAACATAGAAAACTATTTTTCCTAACTGGACCAGTACGGAGGCCTGAGAAATAACCAGACACAGTTCACACAGTCATGATGGAAGGACATCTCAGGCTTCCTCCATCCTGAAGAACTACCCGCGTTTATTATACAAAACACCTTTTATCCCCCAGGTAAACCAAGGTGGAAGCTTATTAATATTCTCTTTTGGGAGGGGGGATGCGGGGCTAGGGAAATACCTGCAACTTAGTCACCAGCTTTGGCAAACACCTCTCCCTAGGCAATCTACAATTTTAACAAAGGAGAAAGGAACAATATATCCTGGCCTTTGTTAGGTGGCTGTCTTACTTGTTTGGCAGGGTTACATCTGCCTAGTGGCCAGTGAGCCCGCCTGTAAATTATTTTTTATGAAATATAAGCCCACACCTGATTGTTGGTTCAGACTCTGTGAGTTCCTATGACATCAAGTTAATTGATTCTATGGGTCTTCTTGTGATGTCCATGACCCCTTTTGCTCCTGAAATCCTACCACCCTCTCTTGAGCTGGATTCCCCAGACTAAGCCTAATGCTTGACTGCAGATCTTTCTGTTTCCATAAGTTGCTGGATGAAGGCTCTCTGGTGACATTTGATGTAGTCACCATTCTGATCACAAGAAATGGCCAGGTCAGTCTATGTATCCACTATTGCTAGGAGTTTTAGCTGGAGTCATCCTTATAGATTCATGGGAAGCTTCCCTTACATCAGGTTTCAACGTGAAGCTGAAATGAACCCCCTTTCCTGTCATTTCTTTCAGTACCCTCCCACCCATTAACCACACAATCTGATCTTTCAAGTTCTCACCCAAACATGCCCTCAGTTGACCCAGGAGATATCTTCCATTTCTTCTCCCTAGGGAGATCCATGCATCCTCTCTTCACTCTCCTAGCCTCTCTGGGTCTGTGAATTGTAATATGGATATCATTTATTTTACAGCTAATATTCTTATCCATCAGGAAAATGCAAATAAAAATTACTCTGAGATTCCATCTGTGCCTGTCAGAATGGTCAAGATCAAAGTACAAATGACAGCTTATGCTTGAGATGATATGGAGCAAGGGGAACACTGCTGCATTGCTGGTAGGAGTGAAAACTTGTTCAACCACTTTGGAACTCAATATGGGTGTTTCTCAGAAAATTGGCAACCATTCTACCATGAGATCCAGCTATACCACTCTTGGGCATATACCCAAAGAACTCTCCATCCTACCACAAGGATATTTGCTCATCTGTGTTCATTTTAGCTTTGTTTGTAATAGCCAGAACCCAGAAACAACCTAGATGTCCCTCAGTAGAAGAACAGATAAAGAAAAATGTGGTACATTTGCACAATGGAGTATTACTCAGCTGTTAAAAACAAAGACATCATTTGAAGACAAATGGATGGAACTTGCAAAACTCAGACCCCAAAAGACAAACATGGTATGTACTCATAAGTGATATTAGCTATAAGTTTTTAACATTTCAACCTATGGAAGCAGAGTCATTCTTGTTTCTGACATCTTAAGAATCTCTGATTTCTACCACTCATCTAGCTGTAGGACTGCAGGAATGTCGATGTGTGGTCCCACATCCGTATTTATATGTGGATTTGGGGTCAGAGTCAGGCTGTTCCCCATTGGAGGTCTTTTCACCAGGTCATCTTTCCAACTCCATGAAATGGCATCTTAAAGTCATTTTAATTTGATTTGTCTTGTAGTTGAGGGTATTGAAATCTTTGCAAAGAATTTGTGGATCATTTGTCTTTCTTCTTTCACAGCTGTTTGCTCATTTCATTAGCCTGTAATCAGAGACTGCTCATTTGTTTCCCAGCTTCCCAAACCTAAATAATATCACAGAAACTATATTAATTACAACACAGCTTGACCTAATAGCTCAGGCTTCTAATTAAGTAACTTTTACATCTTAAGTTAACCCATTTCTACTAATCTGTGTATTGCCACAAGGGTGTGGCCTACCTTTCAGTGTTTCCTTCTCCTTCAGGAGCTACAAGATGTCTCCCTGACTCCACCTACTTTCTCTCTTTATCTCTGTTCAGATTTTCCACCTTGCTTGATTATGTCCTGCCATTGGCTGAAGCAGCTTCTTTATTAGCCAATGGTAATAAAGCATTCACAACATAAAGAGGGGAATCCCACACCATTAGTCCATGTTTGTGACTGTGTATTTCTTTTCAGTTTTTTGAGCTTTTTGCATATTCTAGATATTAGTCCTCTCTCTGATGCACAGGATGTATACT
>CADCXT010006113.1:0-22476 GCA_902806775.1 Microtus agrestis | reverse complement strand
ATGGGTATATCATGCAGATATGTTGCTATTGTAATTTAAAGGGTTTGTGGCAGGGTGAAATTGCAACTACTTTTTAAATCAGCATGGTGGAGAAAGCATGCAGCTCCGCTCAGCGCCAGATGCCTCAGACAGAGATGCCACGCTCCCCTCACTATAGCTCTGCTCTCTGAGGCCAAGGGATGAAACTCCGACTCAAGATGGATGTAGGCTAGAATCTTCCTGGTAAGCGCACCTCATGGTGCTACTAACATGATTAGAAATGGGTTAGTCCAGGTGCGAGAGTTAGCCTAGAAGAGTCATGATAGAAATGGGCCAAGCAGTACTTAAATGAATACAGTATGTGTGTTGTTATTTCGGGCATAAGCTAGCCACGTGGAAGCGGCTGGGGTGTTGGGGACGCAACCCCGCCGCTGCTATTTCAACAGATGGCTGCCCAACGTGAGGACAACTGAATCCACAGAAAGTCTGAGAAAGCTTGGGAAAGAGTAAAGCATGTTTGTTTTCTTGGTAGCAGCAGATTCTCGGTTCTGCTCTGCTAGCTAGAGTCAAGCAAGTGCTCTCATCTGAGAGAGGCTTCCTGACTCAGCTTCAGCTGCAAAACCCTGCAGCTCTTAAGAGGTCCTGCCAGGAAACATTTAAATGGTGTTGATAAAAGCGGACTGAATGCTTGTTTGTTTTCAGCAGTAGCAGGAAAAAAGCTGCGCCGTTTTAAAATGCCGGCTTTCTGGGCTGTCCTGCCAGGGCAAACTCTGACTCTTTTAAGCGGGCGGGTCATGCGGTTTACAAGCCCAGGCTGTGGAAGCTGTCAGGGACCTTGAAACACTGTAGAGTTGTGGTACTGAAGGCGGCTCTGGCCGGTACCTCAGCCACAAGGTTGGAATGGCAGAAAGCTAAGGAATGGACTGGATCTAGGTGGCAAAGCCACGGCTTTAATCCTACCCATATTGCTCAGTAATTTAAAGGCTCGTGTGGTCAGAAAAAGAGAGATGTACAGTAAAGAGAGATTCAAAGACAAAGAAACTTTCTAAATGGTTTACAGTGTGTTAAAAATATATGCAAGCTAAAAGTTTAAAGTTCTTAAAAGTAAAAAATGGAAGAGAGTAGTTGGGTGTGGTAGTACACGCCTTTAATCTCAGTGCCTAGAAGGCAGAGACAAACAGATCTCTGTGAGTTTAAGGTGTTGTAGGGAACACCTTTAATCCCAATGCCTGGGAGGCAGAGACAGAAGGATCTCTGAGAGTTCAAAGACAGCCTGGTCTACAGAGTTATTCCAGGACAAAGATACAGAGAATATAAAATAAAAGTAAAAATAAATGAAATAGAGGTTAAAATAAAGCATGCAAAGATGGAAAATACACAGAGAATCTTGATACTGTATGCTATTATGCTCTCTTTGAATTGTTTGAATGCTGAGGAAGGAGCAAAAGCTACTAAAAGATATTTATTTATAAATGCTGCTGAACTAATTAAACATAGATATTTTGGAAATGCCTTGACTTTGCAATTTGGATCTAAGGACATGATACTTTGGAAAGGAGTTTCTTGTTTTGTTTTCACAGAGGATGAGACCCTGTTCATTTCTTCTATCCGAATATGGTATGATGGACCACGCCCTCCTGAAGGGTTGCTGTGAACATCTCCAGAAAATTGCTTCGGTCAACTGCCAACTGAGATGAAACTAGCACACAGGTTATACCATGAAAGACCTAATTAACGACGCCCCCATTCAGCAGGAAGCAGTTTGGAGAGAAAAAACTGCGCCCATGTTCCCAAATATGGTTTATAAATGTTTTACATTTAAAGGGGGATATGATATAGGTATGAATAATTTGCATTAGTATAGATGTTGCTTTATTGATAGAGATTTAAGGTCAATTTTGTTATATGTATCTGTATTTCTGATCTTGATTAAGGTATTGTGATTGTGTAGTTCACTTAAAAATGTAATGCATATAGGCTGTTAATAATCATCTATAATAGTCAAGTTTGTAGTCATGTTAGATTTTCTAGATGTACATAGATATATTTTAGATAGGCAATCTTCATATCTTTCAAAGACTACAGAATAGGACATTTAAATGTTTTAATAACTTAGGACTTTTCATGACAATAAGACACTCTGCTCCTGGCAGCACCAATCTACTTCAAGAGGAAGATGGGCATCGAAGAGGATCTTTATGGAGTTTGATAGCCATTTGGGCGAGAAACTGCTCTTGCCTGGACTATTGCATAAACTGGACACAGAGAACCCACAGAGAGAGGACTGATGAACTTGCCTAAAGGTGAGATGATCTTTTGGGGTTCCTGATTCATGAAAGAGTCTGAAAGACATTCTTCAGGACAAGCAGATAGTGACTGCCTTTGAAATTTCCTGCTTTGTGGAATGTCTGCTGAAAACTATGGGCCTGTAGGCCGAAGATGGATGCCCCAACGGTACAGAGGAACTTTGGGTGACTGTCCAGGCAGCGAGATGTCTCTGTCATTTCTAGAGTTTTGAAAATTGTTCACTTTTTATTTGCTATGTTACAGTTAAAGCCTTTCCTTTTTGTTTAAACAGAAAAAGGGGAAGTGATGTGGGAGTGTCATATATCAATCTGTTGATTTCATTGGCTAAGCAATAAATAAACTGCTTGGTCCTGGTTGGTTAGAACATAGGTGGGTGGAGTAAACAGAAGAAAATGCAAGGAGGAACAGGAAGTGAGGTCAGAAAGCATGCAGCTCCGCTCAGCGCCAGATGCCTCAGACAGAGATGCCACGCTCCCCTCACTATAGCTCTGCTCTCTGAGGCCAAGGGATGAAACTCCGACTCAAGATGGATGTAGGCTAGAATCTTCCTGGTAAGCGCACCTCATGGTGCTACTAACATGATTAGAAATGGGTTAGTCCAGGTGCGAGAGTTAGCCTAGAAGAGTCATGATAGAAATGGGCCAAGCAGTACTTAAATGAAAAAAAAAAAAAAATAAATCAGCATGGTGGTTTCTCAGAAAATTGGGAATCAACCTACCTCAGGATCAAGCAATACCACTACTGTGAATATACACAAGAGATACCCAATCATAATACAAAAGGATTTGTTTTCTGACATTTTCAGATGTGATCATGTAGTTTCTGTCTTTGAGACTCTTCATGTGATAAAACACATTTATTGACTTTAAGCATGTGGACCACCCTTGTAAATATGAATGAAGCTAAATGAGTCCTAACAAATAATATCTGGTATTTCTTGAATTCTGCTTACAAGTATTTGAGGCACTTGCACATACAGAATACAAAGAAACATAATTGAAAGAGCATAATTCTTGGAAACATAGAACGAAATTATTCCTTTAACTGAAGACTTCAAAACAACATCCTCTCTGCTGTGTCTAAGAGCTTTCTTCAGGAAAATATTATTTCATATGAATTTAGATTTGTTATATTTTCACTATTTAAGTAAATGATATATTGACATTCTTACTAAGTATAAGACAAAGTAGAATATATATGAATGTGACTAAACATACCAAAATTTTCAAGGAAATATTTTTCTTTAATACTGGTTAACAATGGACATTTATATGCAATTAAGAATGATCAGAGTGCAAGTGTTTAATTATTTGTCTACAGCCCACTATACGTTTAAATACTCTCATCATTGCCTTTTTCATTTCTTGATTCCTGAATGTGTAGATCAAAGGGTTCAGAATGGGGGTGATAACTGCCTCAAATATGGACAGAAATTTATCCAAGTGTGTTAATGAAGAAGGCCGTGTGTAGATGAACATCACAGGGCCAAAGAATAAGACCACCACAGTCACATGAGCTGAAAGTGTAGACAGGGCCTTAGAGGAGCCACTTGAAGAATGTTTCTGAACAGTAAATATGATGACAATATAAGAAATGATCAGTATGAAGAAGGAACCTACAGACATAAATCCAGTGTTGACAGAGACCAGTATTTTCAGTCTGTATGTATTGTATGTATCTACACAGGCAAGTTTGATGAGCAAAGGAAAGTCACAGTAGAAGCTGTCCAAAACATTTGGTCCACAGAATGGTAAGTTTACTACAAAAGCCAATTGAATAAGAGAATGCATAAGGCCAACCACCCAGGAGGCCACTGAAAACAAGATGCACATCTTTGGACTCATAATGGTCAGATAATGGAGAGGCTTACATATGGCCACATATCTGTCAAAGGCCATGGCTATGAGTAAAACCATTTCTATACCACTAACGAAGTGAATGAAGAATATTTGGGTGATGCACCCTCTAAAAGTGATGACTTTATGCTTTCTCAACAGATCATAAATCATCTTGGGGGACACAAAAGAAGAAACACCCAAGTCAATGAAGGACAGGTTAGCCAACAGAAAGTACATAGGAGAATGTAAGTGAGGGTCAGAAGCCACAGCGAACACGATGAGGGAGTTTCCTGTCATGCTTGCTACATAAAACATGGAAGAGAACACAAAAAGGAATAATTGGATGTCCCAAGTATTGGTGAGTCCCAGGAATACAAATTCTGACACCACAGACTGATTCTTTCTTTCCATTGGCTTTGTTTGCAGTACTACCTGAAGGAGAAAATATGAGAAACTGTAAATTATAATTTTATAAATAGAATAGGAGAATCTCCTACTTATGAAAATCTATTTTACTGCAGCATTGAAACTGACTTTAAGGTAAGTAGTGTGAGAGAAGGAAGTTCTATACACAATCAATAATCTGAAATTTATAAATTAGTTTGAATTATGACTTAACACCTGTAGCAAAAGTTTTTATCAAAAACTCAAAGGACGATAAGGTTTGGTGAGTTTTAAAAGGGGACATTAGGGTTTGGAGAGATGACTCATCAGTTTAGAGCGCTTGCTATTATTTCAAAAGACCCTGGTTTTGTTCTTAGCCTCCATTCAAGTAGCTTAAAATAGCCTAGAGTTCTAGCTCCCAAAAGTCAAATGACACCTCTTGGTTTCCATGAATTTCCACAAACATGAAAGATGAACTTAATCACAAAGACACATAAAAGTAATTTTTAAATGAACCTTCAAAAAGAAAATATTTTTACAAACTGTTGATGACATTTAAATTAAAACGTTCATTAAAGAAAAAATTATGAAAAATTTTTAAAAACTGAAGTACAGTTTAAATTTGCAGCACACTATAGCTGTGCTTGTCTAACAATTTATTTCTTTATATTGGTTTTATCCTTAATAGTGTAATAAAAAAAGAAGTGGGGTGGGGTATAAAGTATAAAAAGGAAGACAAGAGAAAAGATGCAAATCATTAAAAGAGAAATATCATATAATATAAAAATTCTCACCTTAAGGGTATATAAAGAGAAGAAAACACTTTATGAATATGTTTCCTATTTTGTTGTACTATTATTCTTAAAAATTAATATTATGATGAACAATCTCTGTTCATTTAACATTTACAGACACGTGAATTGTAAAGGCACATATATAAAAAAATGTAAAAATCCTTTTATCATAATCTTATGAAATGATTTGTATTATTTGGTAGTTTTATTTTATTTAGAGAAGAAGCAGCATAGCAGACATCATCTTTTCTTTAGATTCAGGAACCGTGATTAATCAGCTATGTGCTGTCTACCATTTGAAAAGATGCTGAGCACTCAACCTTGAGTTTTCTTTTTGTTAAACAAATTAAAATGGTTACTTCAGAGAAGTTATAGCAATGAAACACAGATCACAGTCATGCATTCAGTAAGGATTGGGCAAGACAGGGTGAGGCAGCCCTAAATACAATCATGTTCACAATAGATAAGAGCTCTATTTGTGAATGTTCAATTAATGCTAACAAAATCAATGCACTTCTTCCTATGGCTCATATCAGTCAGCAATTCATGAGATTACTCAAAAACATTAATGAATATGAATAAGCAGAGGGCATCACACTACCATGACCAAATGTGTTTCAAATGCACTACCCATCTCCCATTAACTAACACATTACATTATTCACATCATTTCAACAACACCATAACACATTTCAAATGTGAAATTGGTGCATTTGCTCTCATAGAACACCATATATATGTTTAGTATTCAATAAAAATTGAATTCATTGGTTTATTTCTCAAACAGCAACCTCCATACAGCTCAATTTACTTCTGTCTTCTCATTAGTGCATACCAAAGTATAGATTCTGAAAACCTAGAAAATGAGAGAAAAATAAATATATATTTGATAAAAATTGAAAATTCTCCATTTATGTTTATTAAAACTGCAACATATACATGATTATATAATATTAAAGATCAGATAGAATTATGAAATGATAAAGAAAATGAACTGTAATCTTTTTTTAAGCATTCTAACTCTGGAGCTAAGCCTGACTTAAGCATACTTCCTCTTGTTCTCAGGGCTTCCTTACTCTTTCTTTAAAGTTCTTTTCCCTTCATGTACCTGATTTACAAGTCACCTTAACTAATTCTCTCTTAGTCTCTCCTTCACATTCTTATCTTTCTTCTACCCATCTCTCTCCTTCCTCACCTAAAGTACTGCTGAGATTTAAAAATTGTCTTCCCTGGGGTAATTTTCTTCTAAACACTAAATAAGAATGAAGAAAAAAATCTAAATCTCGGTCATGTAGAATGTTCATAGGAAGACTATGAAATTTGAAAAGTTGGTGTATAATAGGGATAGAAAATTGAGAAAACTTACTGTAAAATAGGCATAAATATTTAAATTATGAACTTCTTCCTCTCAGATGAATCTGTCTGTATTTTCACTATGCTTATTATTTCAAAGCATTTCTTAAATCCAAAGAAACCTCACCAAATATGGTTGCCCCTAATTTAAGACATGACTATACTTATTTAATAGTTTGGGAGATATAAATAGCTCTGTATCTTATTCAAATACATAATTAGGTAAAAGTCACCTCATACATCTTTAGTCTTCCTGATAAGAACACTGATCAGAATCAAATTAATTCAAACACTCAAACTTTAAATTTTATACCAAAATTGAAAACAAGAAAATAAATTCAGGGGTTGGGGATTTAGCTCAGTGGTAGAGTGCTTGCCTAGCAAGCGCAAGGCCCTGGGTTCGGTCCTCAGCTTCAGAAAAAAAAAAAAAAAAAGAAAATAAATTCAAATTTTTATATTTTAAGTACCATTTTTTCTGAAATTAAAATGGCATTTTATCACAATATCTGTTTGCAAAATTGAGGGTTTTGGTCACATGTTAAAATTTACTTCTGGTCAGGTTTTCAAAACACTCTTCCATTCTGAAAAGCATGAAAATCTCTCACAAATTTGCATCTGTTTTATAGAACATCCACCAAATGTTTTGCAGAAGGTGAGTTGTTCACACTCAACCTATTTTTAAATGTCAGAAAGGAGAAAACTGCAAATGATTATAAGCATCATTTATATTTCATTAGTTACCAGTTTGTAGGGTATTATATCATTCATTCAATCAGTTATAAGTGAACAAAGAATGATTAATTATATTTCTACATAAACTTAGTAGAAAATGTTACAAGGTTGTTTGACTTCTCAAGGCCTTTTACAATGTGGGTTTAGCTCATAGACAGTCGGTAACTTAGCCTTTGCCAATACTTCAGTTGGTGTTTATCAGCTATCCTCCTGTGCGTTCAATTCTTTTTCCTGACTGCTCTCTACTTTGCTTGTCTTCCTCAAGGCCTTAATGATATGACTCTCGTCCACAGTAATTCCAAGCACAAACTAGATTCTGGGAATTAGCCACCCAGGCATTGTTAAGTTTATTTCCAGCCATGCATTTTACCTGAATGATAACAACATCATCTTAGCAGAGTCAGGCTTCTCTGTGTGCCCTCACATAAAATGCCACAAGTAATCTTCCATTAGGGAGATAAGAAGCTAATTATATTTACCTCAAGAGGCCACAGACAAGGTATACTCTAAAAACATAGCAATTTAAAAGCATCATGTGGTTATAGAATTCTTTTCTCTAGAGTATTTAGTTTTGGTCTATTTGACCAAAGATTTCTGTATCTCACAGTATGATATTAGGAGAAGAAGAAAAGAAACCAGGGTTATTATGGTATCATTAAAATATGTGATTTTGAAAGTTTAAAAGTTAACATGGTGGCACACACCTTTAATCTCAGAAATCAGAAGGCAGAGGCAGGTAGCTCTCAGTGAGTTTGAAGCCAGCCTTAAATAGTGACTTTCAAAACATTTAGAGCTACATAATGAGATTCTGCTCAGTGCAGAAAATTCTCACTGCTATTATTCTTTAATAATAGATAAAAATTCTCTCAAAGTATACCTATCATCCCAGAGTTAAATCAAACTAATATTTTAATTGTAGTGTAGTTTAAGAAGAATTTGTGTGAAGACCTCATTTTCAGTAAAACTGTGACCTATAACTACAATTTCAAAATATCTATCAACTAAGAATAACAAAGAAACAATGCTCCACGCATGTCAATTCCTACAATCCCCTGAAAAGAATGTTGCTACTATATAAGAAGTTTCACAGTTTATACAAAGAACAGACGGTAGAACATCATCTAACAAGCTCTTGTACAAGCAAATAAACATGAATGTAGACAAAAATAGATTTACTTCCAATGAGTACCACAGCACAGTAAGGGTGTAGGAACAGTGAATTATACTGTGATTTAATTTTCTACAACTTGTAAGGAAATGGCTGCAACAATGAATGGCATACTCGTGTCAAGGGTGTGGACTGCTGCTTAATATATCCACAAATAGGAGAGAAATAGAAAATGGGTGTAACTGGAGCGGTGAAATATTTGTGTTTTTGTCTTCTTAAATCTGCGAGATGAACAGAGTTGGGAAAATAATATCAAATTAGGAAAGCATTGGGCCATATAATGAGTAATTATGTCATTGCCAGATATTTTCATGAGATTTGTTCTAATAACACAGTTTCTGTCAGATCATCTTGTCCTTCATCAGGATTTGTATTACATAGTATTCGCTATTTAAAAACTGAAAAAAGTTTCACTTATATAACCATCTATCTTGACACAATATATTTTATATGTATCATTATTTATTTACAATGTATGAAAATCACTTATCAGAGATTGTTAAAAGAACACCAAAACAATCCCTAAATTCTAAATCTCATGTTTCCAGTCCCCACTCTAAATTAGAGTCCAAATTGTACCCACATAATTGGCAGATTTCTGTATAAGATATTTTTCAGTGGATTTTCTCTTTCTAGTTATTCCAGCAATGTATGTGAATACTTTCACAATACAGGCTTATGTTTTCTTTTCCATAATGCAGAAAATACTGCAAGTTGTATGTGCACGCACACACACACACACACACACACACACACACAGAGAGAGAGAGAGAGAGAGAGAGAGAGAGAGAGAGAGAGAGAGAGAGAGAGAGATAAAGAATATGTACATTATGATTGGTTTTAATGTCATTTTGCCAAAAATTAGAATCACCTAAGTAGGGAGAAGATCCTCCTGAAAAATTGTCCTGATGTTTTGTAGATATAGATGTCATCTCCTTGTTTCTTTTACTTAGAAAAGCTGTCTAAAATTGTTCGTGTGTGTGTGTGTGTGTGTGTGTGTGTGTGTGTGTGTGTGTTCAGGATAAGGAATCTGTGACACTCTATACTGCAATTTAATCTTTTATTCTACAAAATTTACATATTATTTTCCTGCTGCAGAGCTACCACAAAATGCATAGCATTGACAAGTAACATTTCATCTCCAAACCCACAAATCCCAGGCGACTTCAGCAACACCATAAGACATGGACTACAACTGCATAGAACAAATCAAGAGGTGAGTGACCAGCATTTCAGCTGGTCAGCCCAGTATCTATACCCTAGGCAAAACATGGGCACTTTCCACACCTCAGCTACAAGGGCAAACTTCCTATCGCAGGGTACCCAAGCACCACCTATCAGGTCCTGCAACTACGTGTTCCATTTCAATCGCAAGCCTACTCATCCTCTGTGACCTCAGAAGCCCCCTGAGATACAGACTGTGATTGCACAGAACTGAACAGAAGTGAATGACCCGCAGCAAACAGACTGCAACTACACAGAGTGAACCAAGAGCCACTCCCCAAAACAGACAGTAACTGCACAGATTGGTAGAAGACAGGATAACTGAGACACAGACACCAACCGCAAAAAATCGAAATAAGAGGCAAAGACACTGCCTTCACAAATTGGACTAGCAGAAGGGTAAACACCAATGCAAGAATATATTCAACAACCTAAAGAGCAACCTGCTACAACCAGAACCTTGTAGTAGTCCTACTACAGAAAACCTTGACATCCAAAGCCAGAAAAAGCAGAAGAAATAGAATTATCAGTCAAAGAAAACATTAAAGGTAACAATGTCATAACATAAAATTCCAGGAAATTTGGGACACCATTAAAAGACCAAACACAAAAATAATAGGGGGAGAAGGAGAAGAATAGCAGCTCAAAGACACAGAAAATATATTCAACAAAATCATAGAAGAAAACTGTACCAACAGCAAGAAGGAAATACCTATGAAAATACAAGAAACATACAGAACACTAAATAGAATGGATCCAAAGAATTCATTCATCACATAAAAATCAAAATATAAAATATATAAAATAAAGAACTGTAAAGGAAAAGCTAAGTAATATATAAAGGCAGGCCCATCAAAATAACACCTGACTTATCAATGTAGACTCTGAAAGCTAGAAAGTCCTGACAGGTATTATACAGACACTAAAAACCATGGATGCCAAACCAGACTACTATACCCAGCAAAATTTTCAGTCACCATAGATGGAGAAAACAAGATAGTCCATGACAAAACAAGATTTAAACAATACATATCCATAAATCCAGTCCTACATAAAATACCAGAGGGAAAAAATTCAACCCAAGGAAGTTAGCTTTACCCATGAAAGCACAGGCAATAGATAAACTCACAACAGCAAATCCTAAAAAAGAGAAACATGCACATACCGCAGCCAAAGGTAACAGGAATTAACAATAACTGGTGATTAATATTGCTTAATATGAATGGACTCAACTTGTTTATAAAAAGACACAGACTAACAGAATGGATATCAAAACAGAACCCAACCTTCTGCTATTTACAAGAAACACACCTCAACTTAAAAAACACATATTTCCTATGAGTAAAGCATTAGAAAAAGACTTTACAAGCAAAAGAACCTAAGAAGCAAGCTGGTATAGCTATCCTAATGTTTCAAAAGATAGACTTCAAACTAAGATCAATCAAAAGCAATGAAGAAGGACATTTAATATTTATTACAAGAAAAATCCATTATGATGAAGTCTCAATCCTGAATATTTATGTCCCCAAAACAAGGGCACCCACATTTGTGAAAGAAATATTACAAAAGCTTAATTTGCACATTAACCCATACAAGCTAATAATGGGAGATTTCAACACCCCTATCTTACTAATACACATGTCTGCCAGACTGAAAATTAACAAAAAAACAAGGGAACTGTGAGATGTTATGAGTAAAATTTAAGGCAAAAATCAATAAAATAGAAGCAAAGAGAACAATATAAAGATTCAATGACACAAAGAGTTGGCTCCTTGTTTCAACAAAATAAAGAAACACTTTAAAGTCAATAAAATAGCCAAACTCTCATCTAAACTAATGAAAAGTCAGAAAAAGAATATACATATTAACAAAATCAGAAATGAAGACGGGCATAACAACAGATACTGAGGAAATTCAGAGACTCATCAGGTCACACTACAAAAATATGTACTCCACAAAATTGGAAAATTTAAAGGAAAGGGATAAAAATGATAATTTCTGTATATCAAAATTAAATCGAGACAAGAAAAACAATTTAAATAAACCTATAACCCAAAGGAAATAAAAATAGCCATTAAAAGTCGCCCATCCACAAAAAGCCCAGGACCAGATGACTTCAACACAGAATTATACCAAAATTTTGAGTAAGGACTAATTCCAAAACTCTTAAAATTGTTCCATGGAATAGCAACAGAAGAAGCATCTCCAAACTCTACTACTGTTACCCTGATAACCAAACCATACAAAGATGTAGCTAAAATAGAGAAGTAAAGCCCAATCTCACTTACAAACATCGATACAAAAATACTCAGTAAACAAACAAACAGAATCCAAAACCACATCAAAAATAATCCACCATGACCAAGTAGACTTCATCCCAGATATGCAGGGTTGGCTCAATATCTGAAAATCTGTCGATATAATCCACCATATCAACAAACTGAAAGAAAAAAAAAACACAAGATCATGTCATTAGGCGCCAAAAATCTTTGACAAAATTCTACACCCCTTATAATAAACATCTTGGAGAGATCAGGAATACAAGAAATACATCTAAACATTATGAAAGCAATATTTAAAACCTGAAAAATTAAATGGAAAGAAACTCAAAGTGATTCCATTAAAATCAGGAATATGAAAAGGATCTCCATATCTAGTCAATATAGTACTTGAACTTCTAGCTAGAGCAAAAAGACAGCAAAAGTAGATTCAAGAGGATAAAAATTAAAAACGAAGAAGTCACACTTTCACTGTGATGAGATAGGATAAGTTTATGTAAGTGACCAAAAAAACTCTATCTGGAAACTCCTATAGTTGATAAACACCTTCAGTAATGTGGAGGGATTCAAGATTACCTCTTTAAAAAAAAATCAGAAACCCTACTACATACAAATGATAAATGGGCCAGGAAAGAAATCAGAGAAACATCAGCCTTTAAAATACCCACAAATAACATAAAATATCTTTGGTTAACTCTAGGTAAAAACATGAAAGGGCTGTATGATGAGAAGATATCAGGGAAAACTAAACTGAATGCTGAGAGAAAGAAGGAGGTGTCTCAAAAATGCTATGTAGCCCCACTGGGAACAGACATGCCAGAATCATTTGAGTAATCCAAAGCCATGTGGCAATACACAATGGGTTAAATTAAGTTGTAAGACTTAGCCAATAAGAAGCTAGAGTTAATGGATCAAGCAGTTATTTAAATGAGAAAGTTTCTCTGTGATTATTTCAGTTCTGGGCAGCCAAAAAAACAAGCGCCAACAATCCAGCAACTGATGGAACCAGATGGAGAGATCCACAGCCATGCACCAGGCCAAACTCTGAGAATCCAATTGAAGAGAGGGTGAGGGAATATATGGGCAAGAGAGGTCAAGATCATGATAGAGAAATCTACAGAGACCATGCCCGTAGTAATTCCTGAACACTAGACCAAAAGCTGTGGAACTGACATGGGACCAAACTAGGCCCTCCCTATGTCAGAGACAGGGGTGAAAATTGGACTATATGTGAGGCACCTGGCAGTAGGATCAGGATCTATCCCTGGTGCATGAGCAAGCTTATTAGAGCACATTCCCTATGGTGGGATGCTATGCTCAGCCTTAATGCAGGGTGTGGGGGAGGGGCTTAGTCCTGCCCCAACTTAATGTGCCAGACTCAGTTGACTTCCCATGGGAACCCTTACACATTGGGAGGAGTGGATGGGGTTTGATCGGACATCAATATTTGGGGTGAGAACTATGGATGGAATAAAAAATGAAATTAAAAAAATAAAGAAGGAAAAATGCATAACTATTTAGAACTTGCTCATGCCAGATGGTTGCAACACACATCTTTAATCTCAGCAAACAGAAAGCAGAGGCAGGCAGATCTCTGAGAGCACCAAGCCAGCCTGCTCTACAGATTGAGTTCCAGGACAGCCAAGGTTACACTAAGAATCCCTGTCTTAAAAAACCTAAAGAAATAAACAAATAAAAAACAAATGAAAGAATTGTACAACAAAATGATAATTATGTGTGAAATTGGAAATTTTGCCAACTACTCAGGATGGAAATTCATGTATCTTGAGGAAAAACCAACAACTGCCACTTTATTAAACCAAAGTTATCTCTAACTACATTCTAAATATTTGTTCTTATACACAAGCTAAGTGACGTCCTTACTCCTCATCAAGGAAGCTCCTCTTTGGAATGGATGGAGACCATAATTGAAACAAAACAACTCCCATGCTTCAGGTTCAGGAGTAATTGTAGAAGAGATCTGATAGATTGGAATAGTCAGAGGACAGGGAGTTTGCTATGAGATTGTGACCTCTAGTAATGTCAGAAGTTGTAATCATAAAGTCTCAGCATGATTGTCTAAACATGATGTGAACAGGGCCAACATCCATGGTAAATGGAAGAGGGAAAACCCAAGAGGCTCATTCCTACACAGAGAACTACAGATAGCTCAGGAATGCTGACTTTAGAAGAAATAGTCTTCCAAGGAAGAACACATTAATTGGCTATCTGATACAGATGGTCTGTCCTATAATATTTGTATAAGTATTATGCAGGCTCTTAATTTCATTGATACTTGGTGGTCATGCTGGGGGCATCTCACAACTCAGGCAAAACAAACCCCTACCTATTCTTTTTGGGATAACCATTGTGTCTTTTTGTTCTTTCAGATCTTTCTTGTATAGTGCAATTATATATATATTTGCCATTGCAAATAAATGTAATTCAATTTTCTGTTTATTGTTTCACAGATGTAACAGGGAATAAATCAAGATCCGGGAAACAAAATATAACAAATTCTGATAATGGAAGAGAATTTATGTAAGCAAAAATATTCAGAGTTTGAGCAGGGTTATAAGAACAAATAAAAGATAATAAAAGAATCACAGATCTCTAGAATAGTGAGTTCTTACCATAAAAGGGTAATGGAGCTAAGAAAAAAGAGGGCTTGAAAAACAACAAGTAAAATGTATAGCTACAGAACAGAGTGAACAACTAGCAACTTTTAGCAAGATTGGCACAGCTACTTTTTCGCCTACAACATTGGAGGAACACCATTTCCTAGCACAAGTTTTCCATCACTGGCTTATAAGGAATGAAGCATGTGGGTAGACTAGTTAGTTTCATGTGTTGTGAGCTCATTATCACATTTCATCTGCTATAAAATTGCCCTGTGCTATATGAAATATCATTTGAATAACATGGAAATTTATAAATTATTCATTTAATGAACAAATGATAGAACTGGCTCTAACCACTCACAGGTTTCTCAGTAAAGGACAACTAACATAAGGATGTACAGTGGCTACTTATGTGAACGAGACTTTATGAATACGGAAGTCATTCAGTACTGCACTTAAGTCTGATCCCAATTAACCTCATGCTGCACCTCAAGCCAGTGAACCAGAACAATGGAAATGAAAATGTCATGTAGTGAAGAGCAAGGATTAACTGTGCTGTGTCTATCTTAAGGCACCAAATTTGATGATGCAGGTGAGTGTGTGCCTTGTGACTGTCATCACAGTGGCGATGACCTGCAAATGACTGGGACCTGGAGGAAGTAAAGTTTGAGATCTATAAAAGCATAAAAAATTTTCAGGGATGGTTTTACTCCTATATCACAGAGTCCTTGTAGCAACATATGCAGTATCTTAGTACCTGTCTACCAACTCACAAAGTGAACATACATATTGCTTCAAAGCCTCCTTTCAAATATTATACAATTTATTCTTGAGTTTTACTATAACATGGAAATATACCAAGAATAAAGAAATAATAAATATAAATGAATAGAAATTTGATGTATGTGAATAGAGTAATGCTAATCTGACAGAAAAGTCATGTTTACTTAGTTTCTTGCTGGTTTTCAAAATGGCTTGCAAGTCTTCTACACCAAACAGGCATCCATTATATCCTTGTGTGTGTTCTCCTGATTTGAGTCTCCTTTCACAACAGAAAAACTCCAAATGGGTATCACATACAAACAACAGGAGACAAACAAATGCCTCAGTTGACTAAGGCTTTATAAGCAAACCAGTAAAGGCATTCAGAAATTTCTGCATTTGACACAATGTATAGTAAACACATATACATGTGGGCAACATTGTATGAATTCAGTATTTTCTTTATATTTTATTGTCTTAACATATATATGTGAATATATTTAAAATTAAAGAAGTCATAAATTAGAAAAGTAATGTGAGGGGTCACAAATGAATGGAGGAAGGATACAGAAGAATCAATATTTTGAATTCAATATCATGCATAAAATCTCAACATATAAAACAAGCGTAAAAGCAGAGAGGGAGAAATTTCCCTTGTTCTAAAGGATTAAGTTCCAGCAATGCCAATATAAATATTATTCCTTAGGAATATAAGTTCAAGATTATTATATTTTTTTCTTTATAGATTCATGTGATTCTCTATTTCAGAAGAGATTGTTAATACAGCCTAAGCAGGAAAATATAGAGATATGGAGAAAACAAAGGTATATACTTAATCTATATGTGTGTGAAAAAAATACATACATACATGAAATTTTTTCTCACGTTGGTGAACAATAAACTTCTGCATTCATTGAAGACAGTCCACAGCACATAGATTTAAGAAGTTTTCCTATAACTAACTAGATGTCTGCATACTCTCTTCATTGATACCTTCATTTCTTGATTTCCGAGTGTGTATATCACAGGATTCAGAAAAGGAGTAACAACTGCATCAAAAATTGCCAGAAATTTATCCAGGTGTATAGAAGGAAAAGGCCAGGTATAAAAGAATATCAAAGGACCAAAGAATAAGACAACCACAGAGATGTGAGCTGAAAGTGTGGACAGAGCTTTAGAGGAAGAACTTGACGAGTGTTTTTGTACAGTGATTATGATGACAATATAGGAAATGATCAGTATGATGAAGGAGCCCACAGAGATGAATCCACTGTTGGCTGTGACCATGAATTCTAGTTTATGGGTTTCTGTGCAGGCAAGTTTGATAAATCGAGGAAGATCACAGTAGAAGCTGTCCAACACATTTGGTCCAGAGAAAGGTAAGTCTACTAAAAAAGCCAGTTGAACCAGAGAACGAATAAGGCCAACCACCCAGGCAGCCACTGAAAACAAGATGCACATCCTCGGGCTCATCATGGTCAAGTAATGGAGAGGCTTACATATGGCCACATATCTGTCGAAAGCCATGGCTATGAGCAGCACCATCTCCACACTTCCAATGACATGAATGAAGAAGATTTGAGTGACACAGCCTCTAAAGGAGATGACTTTGTGTTTTCTGAATAAGTCATGAATCATCTAGGGGGACACAACAGAAGAAACAGCCAAGTCGATGAAGGAGAGGCTAGCCAATAGAAAGTACATGGGAGAGTGTAAGTGACAGTCAGACGCCACAGCGAACACGATGAGGGAGTTTCCTGTCATGCTTGCTACATAAAACATGGAGGAGAACACAAAGAGCAATAGTTGAATACTGCAGGAGTTGGTGAGTCCCAGGAACACAAACTCTGACACCACGGACTGATTCACTCCTTCCATTGACCTTTTTGAAAGTGCTACCTGAGAGAAAAAACAGGAGAAATGATAAATTATAATTGTATTAAGGTAAAGTCCTGCATATGTGTGTATGTATATATGTATATACATATATATAAATAAGCACTGAGAAACACTAGTCATCAGGGGTTCAAAACTTCACACCATAGTAAAATATCACCTCACAATTTCCAAAGATAACAAGATAAATTGTATGGGAAGTGTTGGGTCAGAAAAAGAAAAGGAAATGGGGTTGTTTTATTTTTATTTCGAAAAGCTTAAGTTTTTTAAGATAATAACTTTTGATGGATTTTAAAAGACTTGATGTGAATATATATTAGTATACTTACTCAGACAAAAAAAAACCTCATGGATGTACTTCAGAAAATTAAGAGATAAAGACTCAGTTTGTAGCACAATGAAATAAACTACAGATGAGTGAGGCCCTATATTTGATTGTCAATGCCACAAATGTTAAAGATGTGGTAGAGGTTTGAGGCAGAGAAATAAAGGTTGAAGAGCAATGGAAAAGACTAAAAACTAGAAATATCAGGCTAGAAAGATAGCTTTTTTAGTAAGGGCATTCACTGTGCAATCTTGAGGATTTGTGCTCAGATCCCATTGTCCAAACAAGAAGCTAATGTGACTGTGTATGTGTCAACACTGTGGTGAAAAGTGGAAATAAATGATCACTTGAGCTTGGGGACTTCTATACTAGATCCAGGCTCAGCATGAAACCCATTCAAAGGAATAAAGTGGAGACTGAGAGAGCAGCACCCAGAACATTGTCTTCTGACTTCCAATGGACACATGTACACACACACACACACACACACACACAAATCAAGTAATACATTCATCATACTCATATATATATATATATATATATATATATATATATATAATCATACATACAAAACAATAATAATAAAATTAGTTTTTAAAATTAAATATAGAAATGTTATATTATTTGCAATTCTAATTAGAAGAATCTATATCCAGAAGAAGTAACATTCACAAATAAAGATTAATATGTATAAATAAGGTGTGTTAAATATAGATGAGTTGAAAACACACACGCACACACACACACACACACACACACACACACATGTACTATTCTTTTATCCCCTTCAAAGAAAAGGAATCCTATTTTTCTTCTACCATGAACAAGACTAGAAGTCATTGTGCTAACTGGATTAAAGAAACATTGAAAGTCAAATGCTGAAATATCTCAGTTGACATGGATTCTAGAGATTCTACAGTGATAGAAGCAGAAAGTATAATAAAGTAGCATGAGTAAATGGGATGGGATAGAAAAGTGAAATTGAGAATATTTGTTAAAAGAAAAAATACATAATTAGACAGGATGGGTACTTTCTGGAAATGCATGGCACAGTGAGGTGACTGTTACTAACAGTAGGGCCTACATGAAAATTGTTAAGTGCAGAACTTCACCATTCATTTTCTAAATCAGTATGGGTGGCAACTATGCTAGTTAGCTTACAACATGCACATGTATTTTACATTTTTATATTTTTGTATTTTATATATTCACATATATAAAACATCTCACTGTACACTATAAATATATAAATAATCTATTTGTTAATTGTGTCTTCATAAAACTAGAGGAAGAAAGGTTTCCTATTATGTTCATATACTTTGAATTTGTAGCCATGCAGAGAAGCTGCTGCTCGTCATGCAGTCATGTTGAGATATTTATTGCTTTTAATGAGCTATACATTTTCTCCACTCCCTTACTTTCCTCCCCTCTCCATTTCTATCCTCTTTTGTGAATCCCACGTTCGCAATTTACTCAGATCTTGTCTTGTTTTCCTGTCTATGTAGAGCCATGTAGAGCTCTCGTAGGATTCTCTTTGTTGTCTAGCTCCTATGATGTTGGGAATTGTAGGCTGAGTTTCTTTGCTTTATGTGTCAAAGTTACTATGAGTGAGTGTGTATTATACTTGTCTTTCTGGGTCTGGGTTACCTAATTCAGTTTTTTTTTTCTAGATCCAACCATTTGCCTGCAAATTTCAAGATGTCATTATATTTTATTGTAGAATGGGAAAAGATGTTATTTATCTATTAAAAACTCTATCTGTAGCTGTATAGTTTATTGAGATAGTCTAGGCAGAGTTCTGAAGCAACAGAGCAAACTGAAGAAAAAATGATATTATTCAAACTGACTAGGGGTTGGGAAATAAATAAATTATAATAAACAGAAAGTCAAAAACTACAATGATTACACTTGTCTAAAAAGCTTTTGCAATGCCTTTGTATTAATGATTCTTTCTCACATTCTAGTATATCTGTTTGACAAATTTTTTTAAACCTTCTCCACTATACTTATAATTTAGAAACAAAATTATCAGTACTATTTATGTTCTTTAAAAAGAAGCAAGAAATAAATATAACTCCTGGCACCTCAGGAATCACTGTGTTCTGAGATTGCCCCATCATGATGAAAAAATAACATTACATGGGATAGTATGCTTTCAGCACTGGGTCTTATATTCGACAGGTTAAGCACTATTTTCTACTCAGGAATACATGAGGCACTTTCATCTTGCAAACTCACTAATAAAATTTGCTACTAAATTACAAAAATGGTACATTTATATTCTTCTCTTTGGAAAAATGAAAGAAAAGGCAATAACGCCTACCATTTTATTTGTATGTGTTAACAAGCTATTTTTTATTTGTCATTTAGGAGGAGATTATATCATTTTATCATATCTGAGCATAAAATAGCAGATTAATGCATAAGTTTCACACAAAACATCACAACGTTTTTGTCATTTTCTAGTACTACTTATATTCCCCTATGTATAATGTGGTTCTAGCTTAAAGGCAGTCAGTAGTTTTGCTTTTTCCAATATTTGTATAAATATTTTTCTCTTATTTTTGTGATTATGATGTAATCTCATTACATCATTTCTCCCTTCACTTTCCTCCCTCTAAATCACTCCACGAACCCCTCCTTGATCTCTTTCCAATCAAATTCACAGCCTTTTCACACAGTGAATATTGTTATAATCATCCTTCTGTGTTGTTTAATTCCTTTTCTTGTCTCTGCTCTACTTTGTTCTAGACTTCCTCAAGTACTTTAGGATGCAACTCAGGTCCAGAGCAACACTAACCACAAACTTCACAAACTAACATCTGTGTATAATCAACTTATAAACCCTTAAGTTTATTTCCATCTATCCATTTTACCTGAATGATAATAACATCTTGTAGAGCCAGGTTTCCCTGTGTCCTCTCAGATAAAATGCCACATAGAATCCTCCATTAGGAATATATGACGCTAATTATGTACACTTTGTGAGGCTCTGACCAAGGGACAACGGAAAAGCATGACATCTTTGAAGGAGCTTCTGGTTACAGAACTTTTCTCCAGAGAATTATTTGTTTTGGTCAGTGTGTCCAAAGAACTCTGAAACTCAGATATAGAGAGAAAGTGGAATTATTTTGATCTCATTAAGCTACATGGATCCAATAATTGATAATTACTCACTGCAATTACTTATTTCTTCAATGTAAATATTTTCTCAATATCAAACAGAAATAATCAAAGTATTAGAAATATACTGGACAAATGAGTTGGCTCCATGAAAAAGGCACTTACTATCAAGCTTGAGGACCTGATGAGTTCAATCTCTGGAGCTAACATGAGGAAGAAAGGAACTGACCCTAACAGTTGACTCCATCTCCATACAAGCCTTTTTTTTTACAATACTAATTCTAATTATAAAAATTTTAAATATCACAACTCATTGTTTTGTGCTGAATAAAATTTCTTTGTGTGTATTATCTATTCACTAGGGGATCTGTGACATATTCCTTTCTCTAGCTATTATAAATAGAATAGTAAAAATATGAATATACAAATATATTTGCAGCAGAATATTGTCTGCGGTTATTCGAATAAGAATATCTCTCAGATGCTCAAATGTTTGTATAATTGGTTCCCAGTTGGAGGCACTCTTTGGGTAGGTTTAGGAGCTATACACTACCTGGTAGACTTAGGTGACTGTGATGGGCTCTGAGGGTTCAAGCGTCGCAGCACTCCCAGTGCAATCTGTTTTGTATTTACAACAAGGATGTAAGTTCTTAGGTCCTGTCATCATGCTTCTGCTCTGCCATCATGGATGCTTAGCTCCCTGTAACTGTAAATCTAAATTAACTATTTCTTCTAGAAGTTGCTTTGGTCATGGTGTTTTATCTCATTTAAATGGAAAACTAAGTAAGACAGGGTCCTTTATGTATGTAGCCATGACTGGTATAGCTGGTAGTATGATAGTTCTATTTTAATGTTTTCTTCTCCTAATTTATGTTTTAAACTTTTCATATAATATATTTTAATCAATTCTTCCCCTAAATCCAACTCCTCCCTACAGCCCCCTACTCTTCTAAATTTATATTCTTACCCTCTCTTAAAAAACAACAAACAAAAGCAAAAACCAAAGTTTTAATAAACACCAAAACAAACAACAAAAAAATGGATTCTGTTTTGTATTGAACAAGTATTTCTTGAGCATGTAGCCTTACCTGTAGTCATATACCCAGTGTCAATCAGTGAAACTGATTTTTCCTGTCCCAACATCAATTGCAAATAGGTTCTTGGGGATAGAAACTTATACCCATTTCACCTTCTTCTTGAGAGGCTATTTTCTGGTTTGAATAGCCTGGTGGATATTGGGCTTGCAATTACAGTCTCTGACAGTTCATTTGCCCAACATCCATACTGTTTCCTTAACGTCATTCATCACTGTTAGCTCTTAGAATCTTTCTATCTCCTCTACCATATAGATCTCTAGCATGAGGGGAGAGGAGTACTATAGTCATCTCATTTAAGGATAGGTGGTCTGAAGTCTCTTACCCTGTCCATGTTGTCCAGTCATGAGGCTCTGTATTAACTTTCCACTACTGCAAGAATTTTCTTGATGTGAGTTGAGTAATTCACTAATTTATGGGTATAGTAATAGGTTATTTAGAGTAGTTTTGTTAGCAGAATAATTGTAGTATATTTTCTATAGCATCTCTGGCCTATATAGTCTCAGGTTCTTGAAATAAATAGCAGTCTTAGATATGGCATTTATATCATTGTATATGTCTTAAATCCAATCAAACCATGTTTGTTAGTTCCATGGC